>CM053026.1:178847569-179132569 GCA_028564925.1 Lithobates sylvaticus
TACCCATTTTTTATATATCTGTCACAATTTATTTATCACTTAAACAAATCAATGACTCTTTTCACTAATTACAAATCACATGTGGTTTTAGTTGTTTTTTTTCAGTATTTGTTTAACCGCTTCCCGACCGGCCACTGCATATATACGTCAGCAGAATGGCACGGGCAGGCAGAATCACGTACCTGTACGTGATCGTGCATGTGCCTGCCCGTGGGTCGCGCGCGCGCCGCTAGCGGCGCGCTCGCGACCCGGTCGGGAGCTCCGTGACCCCGGCCGCGGGACCAGCGGACCCGATCGCCGCTGGTATCCCGCGATCGGGTTACGGAGCGGAAGAACGGGGAGAGGTCTATGTAAACAAACCTCTCCCCGCGCTTCCTACACTGACTGTCAGTGATCGGCGGTTCTCTGTCATCGGGAACGCCGATCAATGACGTCAGACGTACAGCCACGCCCCCCTACAGTAAACACAACACATCACGTCACACTGACTCCTCCCCGCCCCCTTGTGGTTAACCCCCTAACTACAACTGTCATTTACATAGGAATCAGTGCTATTTAAATAGCACTGATTTCTGTATAAATGACAAATGTCCCAAAAATGTGTCAAAAATGTCCGATGTGTCCGCCAAAATGTCGCAGTCACAATAAAAATCACTGATCGCCGCCATTACTAATAAAAAAAAAAATATTAATAAAAATGCTATAAAACTATCCCCTATTTTGTAAACGCTATAACTTTTGCGCAAACTAATCAATAATCGCTAATTGCGATTTTTTTTACCAAAAATATGTAGAAGAATACGTATCGGCCTAAACTGAGGAAAAAAAATGTTTTTTTATATATTTTTTGGGGATATTTATTATAGCAAAAAGTAAAAAATATTGCATTTTTTTCAAAATTGTCGCTCTATTTTTGTTTATAGCGCAAAAAATAAAAACCGCAGGGGCGATCAAATACCACCAAAAGAAAGCTCTATTTGTGGGAAAAAAAGGACGCTAATTTTGTTTTGGAGCCACGTCGCATGACCGCGCAATTGTTAGTTAAAGCGACGCAGTGCCGAATTGCAAAAAGGGGCCTGGTCCTTTGGCTGCCAATTGGTCCGGGGCTGAAGTGGTTAATATAACTTTTAAAATTTCATTATATAATAAGTTTTTTACATTGCTCATGTCATGAGGTTTTATGCTTTTATATTCATTTATATCTAAGGTAGATAGTGGCTGGTATCATGCCACACCACACCTGGCTAAAAAAACCTCTTCCCTTCTTCTTGCATACCACCATCATTAAGACATCTCATTTTATCTCACTTATATAGTACTTCTTCTCTAGGTACTAAACTTCCTCATAAGCGCTGCATTTATCCACAACCCATTCTTGACCCACCGACAATCTTTCGGGAATGCTAGCAGCTCCACTTACATAATCATATACAGCGCAATATCCCCCCCCCCTCCTTTACCTTAAGTACCCTCTCCCAGAATTCACAGTGGGTAGACCACTCCCACTGACTGTTTCCGGGCAAGAGGCACTCAATACACTCAGCTCATTGCAATTTCCAACCTTGGCCAAACTATAGGGCGCCACCCCTCTGCCAAAGGGAAAACCACACAACCAGCTGAACTGGAACAGAACCAGAACTTCAACATAATCAATCTGAGCTAAACTACAGCTCAGACAAACTAAATTTGTAATTATAGCGTCTGCCCATCAGGAGCAGGGCGCTACACACATATATATATATATATATATATATATATATATATATTTTTTTTTTTTCCAAGTAGAGGAAAGCCACACCCAGTCTTCAATTAGTGCAGTGCGATCTGTTCATCCCACTGACCACCATATAAGAAAAAGTCCAGAGGATCGGTGTACTTAAAATTCCTTTATTGAACCAAAGTTCAAACAAACATTACATAATGTAAAAGTACATTACGTTTCGGGCAAACAAACTCACGCCCTTCTTCAGATCAAACACACATCTAAAGTCAGAGCTACACACATGACTTAAATACCATCATTTCACACATTTGGAATCAATTATGTGATTAGCATTCAATCGAATGCAAACTAAATCCTTTTCTTGTACATCCTTATATCACAGGTGGTGAAATGGTTAGCCAAACGTAGAACCCTCCCATATTTCAACAGAAGCCTTCAACACATTTAATATGTCAATAAGAAACATTTACACAATGTATCATCATCTAGACATCACATCAAATTAATTATCACCTAAATGAACAGATATAAATCCAGATCTGTATTCAACCCCTTGGGGGCAATCGTATCAAGAAAATTAATCCAATATACTTCTCGCTTTTTTAAAATAGTTTCTCGGTTACCACCCCTCCTATTCTTATTAATCCCCTCCAGCACCATGAATTTTAATTGAGAAATCAAATGTCCTTTCTCCAAAAAAATTCTCGCTAAAGGCAACTGTAGCAATTTGTCTCTGAATATTTATGCCTTGCTATCCTATCTTTAACTTTCTGAAGGGTCTCTCCGATGTAAAGTAACCCACATGGACATTTTATTGCATATATTACATATGATGATTGGCAAGTGTAGTAACCTTTGACGTTAATATCATACCCCTTATGTGGATGGGATATCCACTTGCCTTTTATCATGGAATTACACTGTATACATGATAGACATGGGTATGACCCTGTGTTACAGGATCCCAAAAAAATTACTAATGGGCTAGAAGGGATATATAGGTCAGATCACTAATTCACTAATATTCTGTTAATTCTCTCTTAATAAACCCCAATGTTTCTTAAGGATATTGTGAATACGAAGTGAATATGGATGATACTGTGACACAAATGGAATTCTCCTATCATTTCTGTGGTGATGCCTATTATCTGCTAAATGTGTACATTCCCTTTTAACTAATGAAGCTGGTTAACCCTGCTGGACAAGCCTGGTTTCCATTTCATTTAGTCTTAATTCACATTGTTGTGGATCACTAACAATTCTTTTAACCCTATTCAGTTGGCTTCCAGGTATCGAATTAACACCCCATGGGGGTGAAAACTCTTGTAGTGTAATAATTGATTACAATCAATATTTTTTTATAAACAGACCACTCTCTATGTTCGTACCATTTATTTTCAGTGATGTGTCCAACAACGAGATCTCTATTACTATATAAGACATTACATTTTAGACCCGGGCCTAAATAATTGATATACTGATCAAACAATAAAAGGGTTCCAATGTCGCCATCCCACACCACCAAAATATCATCAATAAATCTGAACCACCCTTTACATTGCTCAGTAAACATTTTATTATTATAAATAAGGTCTCAATCGTATTCATGAATATATTAGCCACTATTAGCTATTATATTAGCTAATTAGCCGCTAGAATGGCTTTTACATGAAAAGAATGATACCAAGATGATACCTAAACCTGCAGGCATCATTCTGGTATAACCACTCAAAGTCCAGCAACATACCAGTATGTTGCTGGTCCTTGTTGGGCATATATTGTGCATATATTGTAATGTTGTTTTTTTCATGCAGCCTGTGGGCTGAACGAAAAAAAGATATTGATTGGTGGGTATGCCCACCGTTAGAATACCGCCCTGCATGCACCCACTTCTAATGATGGGCATACATGCACCATTTGTGGTGGTGAAATCACCTCCTACAGCGCTGGAGTCGCTGATTTAAGTATCATGAGAACAAAAGCTGCTGCTGTCAAGATAAATAAATCAGTGCTGCAGCTGAATGGTGTACCTGAAAAGCAAACAATGGTAACAATAGAACATTAACTCACTAAAACCACAACAATCTGTGCCAAAAAAAGAGTGAAACATATGTGCTGAAGCATGGGGGCAATCTGACCCTAATGTTGGGGGCAAATCGCCCCTCCACCCCTGCCACCATGCTTTGACATATATGCTCTTTTCTTTTTAACTGTGATGGTGAAATCACCTCCTACAGTGCTGGAGTCACTGATTTACGTATCGTGAGGGCAAATGCTGTTGCTGTCAAGATAAATAAATCAGTGCTGCAGCTGAATGGCATACCTGAAAAGAAAATAATGGTTAACAATAAAACACAGTAAACAGTAAAGTATAAAAGAATTACATACCTGAAAAGGAAACATGACTCGCCACGTCCCCACGTGATACTGCAGTGTTGGTTTGACTATGACTATGGTCTACATGGTTGTTGGTGCGTGCCAGTTCACCAGAAGGATGAGCAGCACTAGTACTGGCTCCATATGAGAGCCCTGCGGTTCTTGCACCTCAACAACAGCAGAATAACGGGGTCAGGTACGCCTGACCTTGGCAGGGACCACTACTTGTCCCTATCTGTTATCTGTCAGGGTGCCGCTGCAGTCTACAGGATCGTATTCTGAGCCTGAATCTGACAGATGGGTGACCTCCTCTTCACTCTCATCTGTTATGCTCAGAAACGTGTAGGCCTCTTCACTAGTGTACCTTTGATTGGACATTGTGGCCTCTAAATTTACTGGTACAAATAGTGAAACTCACAGGAAAAAAGAGCACCTGACTGTCAGCGACTGCTTCAAAAAAACTGTTAGCATTCGCTACTGGCTACTAATCTGACGCTGCCTAGGGCAATGCAGACCCTGACTGACGCTAAAACCTAACTGATGTCACCCGCAGGGTGATCAGGTGGTTAAACCTTTATTAGGTAATATATGGCGGGTGCCCTGATGCTATAAAAAACTAACTAACCAGTGTCACCCGTGACACTAATACAGTGATCACTGGTGACGGGGTGAAAGGGTTAACTAGGGGGCAATCAGGGGGTTAAAACCTTTATTAGGTAATATATGGGGGTACCTGACTGTGAAACTAATCAACTAACTGGCTAACTAGCGCCACCCGTGACACTAATACGGCGATCAGAATAAAAGATCTATTGGTGACACTAAGACAGGGAGTGAAAGGGTACCCTAGACCTAACGGGGGCCTACTACTAATTGCCCTAACACTGATTAGAGTCACAAGTGACACCAATGCAGTGATCAGTGAAAAATCAGAAAACTGCAATTGGTGACACAGTGACAGGGAGTAAAGGGGGTAACTGGGGGGGGGGGGTGACAAGTGTACCTATGTGTACTGGTGTTAGTGTAGTGTTGTGCAATTCACAGTAAGAGAGGAAGATAACATCACTTCCCCTGTCTGTGTTTACACCTACAGACAGGGGAAGCATTTTCATTCGCCAGAAACGATCAGCAGGTCCAGGCCAGGAATCATTGGCCTGGACCTGAAGACTGATCGGTTCTGCTACAAATCCAAATGCCACGGGCACGGCGGGGGCGTGCGCCCACGGTCCATGGCCGCGAGCGATGTACGGGTACATGATTATGCGCACCCGTGCCACTTTGCCGACTTATATCGGTGTGAGCCAGTTGGCAAGTGGTTAAATCTTCCAGTAGCAAAGAGAAGCCAATCACTGACTAAAAGTAGGACTAAACTAACAGTGAAGCCTGATGCCCCGTAAACACGATCACATTTTCCAACAACAAATGTTGGATTAGAGCTTGTTGGTGGAAAGTCCGACAGTGCGTATGCTCCATCAAACTAGCAGGTTCTCAAATTTTCCACCAACAAATGTTTGTTGTCCGATCACGTGTACACAAGTCCGTCGGACAAAAGTCCACGTATGCTCGGAATCAAGTACGAGCCGGAGCTATAACTAGCGTTTGTAATGGAGATATCACATACGTCTTGTACGTCACTACATTCCTAATTGTTGGCCAACATTTGTGTGACCGTGTGTATGCAAGACAAGTTGGAGCCAACATCCTTCGAACAAAAATCCACGGTTTTGTTGTCGGAAAGTCCGATCGTGTGTACGGGGCATATGTCTACATTGGTGATTATGATTCTATTGCTAATTAGCAAAGATCAGTAAATCTGCTTGGCTTTGATCTGCTGAGGGTTTGATGAATCCTACAGGGGGTGGGGTTTGAAGGGAAATCTATTAGCACATTGTTGCCATTTTGTAGGACTAATAGGCAAGTCACTTAAAAAAGGGGGCTAAGAATCTGGGGACTGCCATGGAGGACATGCACTAATTCCAAACATATTTAAAAAAAAAAAAAACAGTTGGGAGAAGGTCCTTTTTATGCAGCTTCAAAGGCATCATGGTAAAAGCACAACTCCTCTACATTTCAAGCTTATGGAATGCCCTAAAACTGTACTATATTCCCAGCCAGCCCCGGCAGCATACTCTGGCATCATGTATTGGGCTTTTTTTCGTTTACAATTAGCTTTTTTTTACATACAGATGATTCATTAAAAATGGCCATATCATCTTTAATTAAAACCCCAAAATATCACCCCACTTCTTCATTTTTAATGAAAGCCTTTCAGCAGATATATAAAAATAAAAAAGAGCAGTTTGCTATGAACAAGGAAGCAGCTAGTGACCACTGCCTTTAAATCTACCAAAGATAAAAAAAAGACTAAAAAATAGGAATATAAAATATGACAACGGGTGTGGTTATCCAAAGAACTAGCAGCCAGAATTATAGCACAGATCTCTTTTCTCTAACACCAAAATGTGAACAACGTCGAACCGGTAATCAGCACTGGTCCCGGATTGTACATCATCATGTTAGTTAACAGAGGTGGCAACAAGACTGGTTGTGGACTGGGAGGAATAATGACTACAGGAGACCAGTTGTCACAAACAGAACCGACAGAGAGAAAACCATGGGATCCTGGATTAGTTTAGTTAGTGTAGTCCTATGCCCTGTACACACGGTCGGATTTTCCGACGGAAAATGTCCTATCGGACCATGTTGTCGGAAATTCCGACCGTGTGTAGGCTCCATCTGACTTTTTCCGTCGGATTTTCCGACGGACAAAGTTTTATCTCCTGCTCTTAAATATTCCAACAACAAAGTCCGATCGGACTTTTTCCGATCGTGTGTAGCGAATTCCGACGGACAAAGTGCCACGCATGCTCAGATCACATTACAAGACCAAAGCTATTGGCTACTAGCCTCTACATAGTTCCGTCGTACGCAACAAACGTCACCGCGTTCAGAATGATCGGATTTTCCGACAACTTTGTCCGACCGTGTGTATGCAACACCAGTGTCGACAAAATACGTCGGAAAAAATCCGATGGATTTTGTGGTCGGATTTTCCGACCGTGTGCACGGGGCACTAGAGTTAATCTGTTTGCTGATGAGAGATTACCTGTTTGTGAACAGCTACCAATGAATGAACTAGATTCAAGAAGTTAATTCTTTAGGTAGCAATGCAATTTAATCGCCAGTGTAGCCTTAGCTATGAACAATGAGCATCTTGTTTTTCAATTATATTTCTTACACGATTCTACCATCATTGATTAGAAAATCGTTAATTTTTCAAAAAAATTCCAACATGCCGATCACTCAAATTTGGTGGCCTGCGTAAAAAATTGTCAGTTGCTACAACCCACTAATGGTGTGAAATTCAAATGAAAATTATTCGGAATTCGACCCATGTATACCCTTATATGAAATAGCTGTGACAATAATTAGGCCAACAATACTGATTAAATTGCTTGAGACAGGTGAAGGAAATTCTGAAAACATGATTGGTGTGGGATCCTTAACGAATACCTTTGTAAAACACTGATATTCACTAAGATCCAGTTCACCCCAGAGTGCAGTTGCTTCCAGTGGCTTTTTCACACTGCATTTAAAATGCACTGCTTTTGTGATCTGCTGTGGGTGCTAGTAAATGGTTAATAGCACCCCAAATGCAGATCTCAAAGGTAGTGCTTTTGCCGGCACCTCATCTCATGATACAGCAGTACCATGCAATTTAGTGAGGTATGTTTTTTAAATGAATGGGCTGCCAAATCACACGGTAGGGGAACACACAGAAATTGTGTCCCTGTGTGATTCTGGTGTGAACTGGCCCTAATATATGTATTACTAGATCTCAGTGAGAATGGTATTAGTTTCTTTGCAAAACCAAAAAAGAAAATTATAATAACATGTCTTCATTCTTCCATGTGGAACATGTTTTAATGCTTTTAAATATGTTTTCTCAATTACCTCTAAGATGAAAGAGTAAGAAAAATAGGTTCCCTAGAGTTTAAGATCTGAAAAAAACAAATGAATTACTTCCCATAGAATTTCCCCGGAACAAAAATCATTCATCAATGCTAACAGCACCTATGATTAAGAAAAAATCTGAATGAACGTTAAGGAGAAGGTTTGATTGATGCTTAGGTGCATGAAAATGCTTGTCATATGGAATTCCATACATGATTAGTTGAGACTTTGCTTGGCCTAATACGAACAAAGCAAATGTATGACAAACTTTTAGCTAGAGTTATAGCACTTCCTTCTTTTCATAGAGTAAATATAATAAAACCTTATATTATATATCCGATTTCATACAATAAATGTAAAACATGAAATATACTGCAGGAATGATTTATAAAAGAACAGAGCCATCACAAAATCAAATATATTGCAGCTTTGCCTTTTCAGTGCAGGTTAGATGAGTTCATTACCATTGAAAGATGTTCTAATTTCATTCCCTCTTTTTGGGGTAAATTCAAAAAAATTTTAATATCTTTGTAGGCAGTATAGAACCTTTCAAACTTGTGGTGTGTGTATATATCTGGCCTGTTGATGTCACTATTTAAAGTTGTTACATGTATAATAATTTATACTGTATACGCTATACATGAATAATATGTATTTTACTCTGTACAAGTTAGTACAGAGTACAGTACTATACTTAGAAGGCTGTAAGTGTTTTATCGATGCCTAAACTTGTTAATAAAGCACTCTATAACCATTCTGCCTCCCAGACTACAGAGCAGAACAAGAGTGGAAACCAGGACATCTCTTCTATCTTTTCAGCAGCCTGCCCCTTTTTTTCAACACTATGGTTACATACTGTAGTTACATAGTTGGTAAGATTGAAAAAAGACACCAGTCCATCCAGTACAACCTGTGGTGTGTGAGTGTGCTTACATTTATGTCAATAGTACATTATATATCCTTGTATGTTGTGATTGTTAAGGTACCCATATAATCGTTTTTTTTTAAACTATTGACGCTCCCTGCTGATACCACTGCTTGTGGAAGAGAATTCCACATCCTTACCGCTCTGACAGTAAAGAATCCTCTACACCAGAGGTGTCAAACTGCGGCCCTCCAGCTGTTGCCAAACTACAGGTCCCATGAGGCATTGCAAGGCTAACAATTACAAGCATAATTCCCAAAGTTGGAGGGCCAAAGTTTGACACCCCTGCTCTACACAGTTTAAAGTTAAACCGCTTCTCTTCCAATTTCAGTGAATGCCCGTGTGTCTTTTTAAATTCTCTTTCACTGAAACATTTTTTTTACCCTTGCTAGGGTCACCAGTAGCCATGTGCACACTGAAATATTTTGTTTCGGAATTTCAGTTTCATCCGGAAAATAAATTGATTTAGTTACTCCCTAAATTTGTTTTTATTCATTTTGTTTCGTTACAAAATGCATTCGTACGAAAATCTGAATTAATTAAGGTCAAATCTGTCAATTGAAGACTTATGGTGTCTGTCAGATGTTCTAGGAAGATTTGACAAAGGGGCTAAACTGTACGATGCCGCGATCGTACCTTTCCGGTCGAATGCTCCACCCACAAGCTATAGCAGAATTCTAATGTTGTTTGACTAGTAATAATTATAATTATAAATTATTATTACTAGTCAAACAACATTAGATATATAGAATATTAGAATATTAGAATTCTTCTATAGCCTATGGGCGGAGTATTTGACCGGAAATGTCTGCTCGCGGTGATCGTATGTTTTTAGCTGCTTCGTCGAATCTTCATATCTCTATAATGTTGAATGTTTTCTCTCTATGTTGAATAATCTTGGACTAATAGAGTTATGCACATTCAACCTCAGGTTCGATAGACACAGATCGCTATTGTCACCGTCATGTCGAATCTTCTATATATCTATATTCTATATATAAAACTTTTGTCGTAATGTATACGAAAATAAAGCATTTTTTTATTTTGTATCTTTTGGATTTCATGTTCTGCGCGTTCGTTATCGTTTTGTTGAAATGAACACGAAAATCCCCAAAATTCAAACGAAAATGCATTCGGACGAAAACGAATGCACATGTCTAGTCACCAGTAGGGATGAGCTGAACACCCCCCAGTTCAGTTCGCACCAGAACCTGCAAACAGACCTAAAATTTGCGTGAACTTTAGAACCCTATTAAAGTCTATGGGACTCGAACGTTCAAAATCAAAAGTGCTAATTTTAAAGGCTAATATGCACGTTATTGTCCTAAAAAGGGTTTGGGGACTCAGCTCCTGCCCCAGGGGACATGAATCAATGCAAAAAAAACTTTTAAAAATGACAGTTTTTTCGGGAGCAGTGATTTTAACCACTTCAGCCCCGGACCAATTGGCAGCCAAAGGACCAGGCCCCTTTTTGCAATTCGGCACTGCGTTGTTTTAACTGACAATTGCGCGGCCGTGCGACGTGGCTCCAAAACAAAATTGGCGTCCTTTTTTTCCCACAAATAGAGCTTTCTTTTGGTGGTATTTGATCGCCCCTGTTGGTGGTATTTGATCGCCCCTGCGGTTTTTATTTTTTGCGCTATAAACAAAAATAGAGCGACAATTTTGAAAAAAATGCAATATTTTTTGCTTTTTGCTATAATAAATATCCCCAAAAAATATATAAAAAAAAAAACATTTTTTTTCCTCAGTTTAGGCCGATACGTATTCTTCTACATATTTTTGGTAAAAAAATCGCAATTAGCGATTATTGATTGGTTTGCGCAAAAGTTATAGCGTTTACAAAATAGGGGATAGTTTTATAGCATTTTTATTAATATTTTTTTTTTTACTAGTAATGGCGGCGATCAGCGATTTTTATTGTGACTGCGACATTATGGCGGACACATCGGACATTTTTGACACATTTTTGGGACCATTGTCATTTATACAGCAATCATGCTATTTAAATGCATTGATTCCTGTATAAATGACAGTTGTAGTGAAGGGGTTAACCACTAGGGGGAGGGGAGGGGTTATGGGCTGTGACGTGTGTGTGTTTTTTTTTTACATTAGGGGGCGGGGCTGACGTCTGACGTCATTGATCGGCTTTCCCGATGACAGCCAATCAATGACAGGCAAAGTAGGAAGCGCGGGAGAGGTTTGTTTACACATACCTCTCCCCGTTCTTCAGCTCCGTAACCCGATCGCGGGACACCAGCGGCGATCGGGTCCGCTGGTCCCGCGGCCGGGGTCACGGAGCTCCCGACCGGGTCGCGAGCGCGCCGCTGGCGGCGTGCATGCGACCCACGGGCAGGCAATTACAGGATCACGTACAGGTACGGGATTTTGCCTGCCCGTGCCATTCTGCACACGTATATGTGCATGAGGCGGTCGGGAAGCGGTTAATAATGCTTAAAGTGAAACAATAAAATGTAATATTCCTTTAAATTTCATACCTGGGGGGTGTGTAGTAGTATGCCTCTATGCCTGTAAAGGGGTGCATGTTTCCCATGCTTAGAACGGTCCCTGCACAAAGTGTAATTTCTGCAGGAAAAAAAGTCATTTAAAAGCACTTGGGTTCCCCCAAATTAAATTACCAGGCCCTTCAGTTTTGGTATGCATATTAAGGGGAACCCTGCATCAATTTAAAAAAAAAATTACGTGGGGTTCCGCCCAAATATCCATACCAGACCCGTCTGGTATGGATTTTAAGGGGAACTCCACGCCAAATTAAAAAAAAATAATGGCGTGGAGTTCCCCCTAAAAATCCATGCCAGACCCTTTATCCGAGCATGCAACCTGGCAGGCCGCAGGAAAAGAGGGGGGGGGCGAGAGAGCACCCCCCCTCCTGAACCATACCAGGCCACATGCCCTCAACATTGGGGGGATGCTTTGGGGGTCTGTGACCCCTCAAAGCACCATGTCCCCATGTTGATGGGGACAAGGGCCTCATCCCCAAAACCCTGAACAGTGGTTGTGGGGGGTCTGTGGGCGGGGGGGCTTATCAGAATCTGGAAGCCCCTTTTAAAGAGGGTGTCCGTGAGAAATGATTTTTTTTTAAAAGTCAGCAGCTACAAATACTGCAGCTGCTGACTTTAAAAATAATGACACTCACCGGTCCAGCGAGGTCCGCACCCGAGGCCGTACCGTCCCTCGGTCCTCGGATGCTGCCGCCGCCATCTTTGGTATGGGAATCAGGAAATGAAGCCTTGCGGCTTCACTTCCCGGTTCCCTATTGCTCATGCGCGAGTCGCGCAATGCAATAGGAATGCTCAGCACTGTCTCTGGGACCCGTGTGTGTCCCAGCAGACAGCGCGGTGGGACGGGAAGTGGCGTAAACTCCCGTGGGAGTCTATGCCCGGAAGTGGGTGCAAATACCTGCCTTAGACAGGTATCTGCACCCCCCCTTCCCCCTGAAAGGTGCCAAATGTGACACCGGAGGGGGGGAGGGTTTCCGATGAGCGGAAGTTCCACTTTAGGGTGGAACCCCGCTTTAACAAGGGGACCCCCAGATCCTGGCCCCCCCTGTTTGAAATGGTAACGGGTACATTGTACCCCTACCATTTCACAAAGAAAGTGTAAAAAATTGTTAAAAAACACACAGACACCGTTGGGATAAGTCCTTTATTAAAAATAAAAAAAAATTTAAAAAGATTCCAGCGGTGGTAATCCACTCTTGGTATCCAGTGATGGGTGATCTCTTCTCCGGGGTCCAGCAATGGGTGATCTCTCCCGATGACATCTAGCGCAGCGCATCCTGTCTCCACCAGAGACACCGCAGGAATCCCGGCAGCCTGACAGGTCTGATGTATGGGTGACCCTGCCCCCCTCTGATGTAACGCAGGTTTCCGTTACATCAGAGGGGGGAGGTGTCACCCGCACGTCACTGGGGAAGCCCAGGTTTTCCCTTGCGTCAGAGGGGGACGGGGTCAGGTGACGGGTGGCCCCGTCCTCCTCAGCTAAGACCTGTCAGGCTGTCGGGAAGGGCCTGGTAATTGAATTTGGGGGGAACCCCACGCATTTTTTTTTTATTTTTTATCAATGACTTTCAATGACTGTTCTCTGTATTACGGGGAGCCGACAATTCATTATAGCCGCGAGTGCTTTTAAATTACTTTTTTTCCTGCAGAAATGACACTTTGTGCAGGGACAGTTCTAAGCACGGGAAACATGCGGCCATTTACAGGCATACTATACACACACCCCAGGTACGAAATTTAAAGGAATATTACACTTTTATTGTTTCACTTTAAGCATTATTAAAATCACTGCTCCTGAAAAAACTGATGTTTTTAAAACTTTTGTTTGGATTGATACATGTCCCCTGGGGCAGGACCCAGGTCCCCAAACACTTTTTATGACAATAACTTGAATATAAGCCTTTAAAATTAGCACAGTTTATTTTCTTTTGTATGGACCCTGTTGTCTTAGGCCTCATGTACACTGCTGCTGGTAAACGTACGTTTAGGAGCAGTTGGGCATTTTTTTCAGCTGCCCTGAACTCTCCTCTATGTTATCTTATCAGTATATGTTCACAGGGTCGTTTATATTAGTTTCTAGGTAGTTGAGTTTTTAGACGCCGGTTTCTAGCTGTCAAGTTAAATCGTTCAGGAGAGGTAAACAACGTCCCATGTACATGAAGCCTTAAACAGGAGTATTCTGTATTGTTTGTAGTTAGGCTGTAGCCAGCCTGAGCTTTGTTTATGTTAGGTTTCTCTGAGCTTCAAGGACATTGTTTCAGGGGAATTGTTTTCCAGTAGAAATACTGTAGGGAAAATATGCATTGGGGTTGATTTACTAAAAATGGGAAGTGCAAAATCTGGTGCAACTCTGCATGGTAGCCAATCAACTTCTAACTTTAGCTTGAAGCTGTAATAGTCTTTAAACAAAAAACCTGGAAACTAATTTGTTTCTTTGTAGTGCTGCACCAGATTTTGCACTCTGTGCTTTTAGCAACCCCAATTGTTTTGGGCTATAAATATTCTGCCCTGGTCAATCACATTAGGGAGGGGGGGGGTTATGCTAGTGATGTGGACTGGGAAAAAGTTGAAATATTTGGAGATAGCTTCTAGGTGAAATATTCTTATGGGGACTCTAGGTCTGGTGACCTGGGGGTCCCTAAGAAATTCCCTTAATTTGCAAGGATTTCCTCTCACTTTCTGTTTGGCTATGGGACAGGGAGTGAAGGGAAATCTCCACAATGGGACACAGATGGCGAAAAAAAAACCTGACAGGGGTTAATACCCTCCGTTGCTCTATCCAAAATGAAAAGAAAAGTTTTGCCTATAGTTCTACTTTAATGTAGGAAAAGTGTTTTTGTGTTTTGTGAGTCAGTCAGTCTCTGTTTCTGTTCCTGGCAGTCATGAGGTTATCATTTTCTGGTTCCAGGTGGCCGCTGAGTGACCTGAGTGACAGGAAAGCTTGGTGTTTACATGAAGGGGAGCTATGTGACCAGAGAAGGAAGTGTGAATTGTTGCCTCACTCTGCTGCTAGAGCCATCCTGTGAGCTTCCTAAAAGTTGTTTAGTAAAGAAGAGCAACATGGCAAGCTTTCACCCCCCTGTTGCTGCCATTACATCATTTTGTAGAATGGCAGTGAAGGTAAATGTGCCCAGCATAAAAGGCGGTTTTGTTGTACCCACCTCCACACAAATTTCAGGATGGTTTTATCTCAGTTTACGGATAGCTTGTCAGAAGTTATCATGCTGATCACAGAAGAACGGAGCAGCAGAAATACACTGGACTTAGGGCTTTGGAGAGAGAGAAGTAAACACTACAGATACAGTGGTGTGAAAAAGTGTTTGCCCCCTTCCTCGTTTCCTGTTCCTTTGCATGTTTGTCACACTTAAGTGTTTCGGAACATCAAACCAATTTAAACAATAGTCAAGGACAACACAAGTAAACACAAAATGCAATTTGTAAATGAAGGTGTTTATTATTAAAGGTGAAAAAAAATCCAAACCATCATGGCCCTGTGTGAAAAAGTGATTGCCCCCCTTGTTAAAACATACTATAACTGTGGTTGTCCACACCTGAGTTCAATTTCTCTAGCCACACCCAGGCCTGATTATTGCCACACCTGTTCACAATCAAGGCATCACTTAAATAGGAGCTGCTTGACACAGTAAGGTCCACCAGAAGATCCTTAAAAGCTACACATCATGCCGAGACCCAAAGAAATTCAGGAACAATTGAGAAAAAAAGTAATTGAGATCTATCAGTCTGGAAAGGGTTATAAAGCCATTTCCAAAGCTTTGGGAATCCAGCGAACCACAGTGAGAGCCATTATCCACAAATGGCGAAGACATGGAACAGTGGTGAACCTTCCCAGGAGTGGCCGGCCGCCCAAAATTACCCCAAGAGCGCAGCGACGACTCATTCAAGAGGTCACAAAAGACCCCACAACAACGTCCAAGGAACTGCAGGCCTCACTTGCCTCAGTTAAGGTCAGCGTTCATGCCTCCACCATCAGGAAAAGACTGGGCAAAAATGGCCTGCATGGCAGAGTTCCAAGGAGAAAACTACTGCTGAGCAAAAAGAACATCAAAGCTCGTCTCAATTTCTCCACAACACATCTTGATGATCCCCAAGACTTTTGGGACAACATTCTGTGGACCGATGAGACAAAAGTGGAACTCTTTGGAAGGTGTGTGTCCAAGTATATCTGGCGTAGAAGGAACACTGCATTTCAGAAAAAGAACATTATACCAACAGTAAAATATGGTGGTGATAGTGTGATGGTCTGGGGCTGTTTTGCTGCTTCAGGACCTGGAAGACTTGCCGTGATAAAAGGAACTATGAATTCTGCTGTCTACCAAGAGATCCTGAAGGAGAATGTCTGACCATCTGTTCGTGTACTCAAGCTGAAACAAACTTGGGTTCTGCAGCAGGACAATGATCCTAAACACACCAGCAAGTCCACCACCGAATGGCTGAAGAAAAACAAAATGAAGACTTTGGAGTGGCCTAGCCAAAGTCCAGACCTGAATCCTATTGAGATGTTGTGGTATGACCTTAAAAAGGCTGTTCATGCTCGAAAACCCTCTAATGTAACTGAATTAGGACAATTCTGCAAAGATGAGTGGGCCAAAATTCCTCCAGGACGCTGTAAAAGCCTCATTGCACGTTATCGCAAACGCTTGGTTGCAGTTGTTGCTGCTAAGGGTGGCCCAACCAGTTATTAGGTTTAGGGGGCAATCACTTTTTCACACAGGGCCATGATGGTTTGGATTTTTTTTCACCTTTAATAATAAACACCTTCATTTACAAATTGCATTTTGTGTTTACTTGTGTTGTCCTTGACTATTGTTTAAATTGGTTTGATGTTCCGAAACACTTAAGTGTGACAAACATGCAAAGGAACAGGAAATGAGGAAGGGGGCAAACACTTTTTCACACCACTGTATATGTGCTTAGGTCAAATTTAATGAATCAGGTTTACATCCACGTTAATGTTGCCTTGGCTGTCACTGACTCAGTACCACAATCCTCCATAGCTACAAATGGAACGCCACATAGTGATCCTAAAAGTGACTCTCCCCCAATGACTGTTACCAAAAGCTCAAAAAAAATGTGGTGATGTTTGTCAAACAGTCTATTGATTCCTATGTACTATCTGGGTGTGGGAACCCCAAAGAACGGACTAGGATAGCACACCTAAAAAGAATTGTACACAAAAGAGTTCAGGAGTATGGACTGCATTACCCATATATGTCAGCAGACTTTTTTTATAAAAAAGATTGAGCTACATAGAGAGAAGTGGTGTGAGGATGTAGTGTAGGATTACCTGGGATACCTAATCCCTATAGATCCAAATAACTGTCATCTGCTTTTGGAGACCAATTTTACAGTTGCTTATACACTTAGGGCTATGGTAGGCACATTTTCATAGCCAGAGTTACCAATCGCAGACCTGGCAAGAGTGACTCTGAGTATTCCATCACTACCTTGGACAAGATGAAGAAGTCTGTCAAGCTACCAGACCCAAGGTTTACAGTGCCTAAAATGCCTAAAAATGGAGAGCAACTGAGCACGTGCAGGGCAGGGTGAAACAGTGTATTACTGAATTTTAAACAGTATATACACACTTTTTTTTTAAATGTTTTAAATATTTATACCTAGAAAAGGGGCCAGCTTGAAGTGATCTAGCAGGACTTAATTTTATGACTAAAGTTCCACTTTAATGCAGAGAATGTGTTAAAATAAAAAACTGTTTGAATTTAGAACCACTTTAAAATATCTGTTGTCATCAAAGGCTACTGCTGAAGAGTCAAAGGGCACCAGTTATTTGTTTATGACAGATCTAATTGTAACTGGGAGTGCCATTGAAATGTTAGAGCCATCATCAGCTTTGATATTACTGGGAGGCTGATACTAAGGAAATTAGGGCTCCTAGTGATTTCTTGTTGACCTAAGAAGGCACCGCCTGATATATTTCTGTTGTTTTTAGGTATCATCTACTCTTTTCCTTGACATTTGAACTAAAAAGTAAAGAATTTAAGATTCTGAAGTCTGTCTGTCACCATCTGTGAGTTGATCAATGCTTGGGTGCAGCTACAGGGCTGGTCAATGGCAGAGAAAACAGAAGGGCCTGCTAAAATCCAGCAGCTCTTTCAGGGGTCATAGTTATGCTATACCCTACCAGCAATAAATGGTAACAATAATATAAACACATCTTTTTTGGGGGGGGGAAGAAAAATATATAGATATAAACACATCTCATCAGAAAAACAATTATATATATATATATATATATATATTAGGGCTGTGGAAATTAAAGATTAATTCCTCGATTAATCGTAAATTTTTTTAATCGATCAAATTTTCTTTGATCGATCACATTTATTTTGATCAGTACTCACCTCTCCGCCGGCTTCCGGGTCTTCAGGGAGTTCTGTCGGAGATCCGGTGACGTCATGGACATCGATGTCACGGGACTCCTCCCCCCTTACCCAAGTGCCTCCGTCTGCTAACGAAGGGAAGGGGGGAGGAGTCCGGTGACATTGAAGTTCTGATTGAACGTAACGCGTACGGGGGAGGAGCTATGCATGACGTCACCCGCTGCTGCCCTACGTAACTACCACGATTGTCGGCTCTACATGCTGTGTTTTTATCATCTTTATGTGAGTAGTTTGTATTTGAACACAGAAATGTAATCTTATACTTAAGCGGTGAGCACTTAGGTCTTTTCTTTCTACCCATGACCTGGCGTCCTTGCTGAGATCTAAGGAGACGTGAGAGAAGTTTATGGTCCGTGTTAACCCTTTTGATACCCGCTTGCATGACCACCTGTTTGCACAAGGGTCCATGCCATAAGGTGAGAGTGATTAGTTAGACCGAAGGTGGAGGGATTGTAACGCTACTGTGGAAAAAATAATTCAGTGCTACAGTTTGAATTTAAAATGTATTTGTGTGAACTGTGAAGTTAAGTCATGGAGTGCCGGGTGATTGTATATAGTGTATACCACATTTACCACTGACTAATACAGAGTTGCAATGCAAGGAGATCAGCTAAAAGTAGTTGGATCTGTATGTGCATTATAATTAATAGAAATTAGTCGATTAATCGATTTAAAAAAAATAGATTAATTGAACATGAAAATTTTAATCAGTAACAGCCCTAATATATATATATATATATAGATAGATAGATAGATAGATAGATAGATAGATAGATAGATAGATAGATAGATAGATAGATAGATAGATAGCTATATATATATAGACATATAGATATATATAGACATATAGATAGATATCTCTATTAGGGATGAGCCCAATGTTCGAGTCGAATGTAAGTTCGACTCGAACATTGGGTGTTTGCCTGTTCGCCGAATATGGGGTGTTCGTGGCAAATTCGAAAGTCACGGAACACCCTTTAAAAGTTTATGGGAGAAATCAAAAGTGCTAATTTTAAAGGCTTATATGCATGGCATTGTCATAAAAAGTGTTTGGGGACCTGGGTCCTGCCCCAGGGGACATGTATCAATGCAAAAAAAAGGATTAAAAACAGACGTTTATTCGGGAGCAGTGATTTTAAATATGCTTAAAGTGAAACAATAAAAGTGAAATATTCCTTTAAATTCCGTACCTGGGGGTGTCTATATTATGCTTGTAAAGTGGCTCATGTTTCCCGTGTTTAGAACAGTCCGAGAGCAAAATGAAAGTTCTAAAGGAAAAAAAGTCCCAACCACGACACTACCTGCCTGGAGTTTGCATGTTCTCCCTGTGCCTGCGTGGGTTTCCTCTGGGTACTCCGGTTTCCTCCCACAATCCAAAGACATGCAGGTAGCTTAATTGGCTTCTGTCCAAAAAAAAAAAATTGGCCCTAGAATATGAATGGGGACCTTGGATTGTGGGCTCCTTGAGGGTAGGGACCGATGTGAGTGTGCAATGTACAGGGTTAGGGACAGTTGTAGACACTCGCTCAGGTTGAACTGGATGGACTGGTGTCTTTATTCAACCTTACTAACTATGAAACTATGAAACTATGAAAGTAATTTAAAACTACTCGCGGCTATAATTAATTGTCGGTCCCGGCAATACACATAAAAGAGCATGTTGAGGATGTTGCATTTACTGATATAGATCCAGATATGGCATCTGAGTTCAAACAAGCTTGTTTTGCATCTCCAAAACAAAAACAATTGTGGGACATTCTACAAAACAAATTCTTCCTATTCTGCTTGGGAGAAACTTACTATTGCTATTGTAGGTCCTTTCACAGAGGCACCTGTAGAATGGCAATTGGCTAAAAGAATAATAGATTATAAAATTAAATTGCCAGAAGTTACATTTGTCTTGAATATACCATCTGCTACTGTAATTACATTTGATCTCCACAGTCTTCAGCAGGAAAGGTAACCCAAAGGAGGTAGTGTCTGAAAATGGACCACAATTTGTTTCATCTGAGTTTGAATCCTTCCTAAGAGAGATATATATTGTGCATAGGAAATTCTCAGTTTATTACCCTCAAGCAAATGGAAGGATTGAGAGATTCAACAGAAACCTAAAAGAAGCTCTTCAGACTGGAAATCTTACAGGGTAATCTTGGAAAGTTTTTACTTCTCACATGTCTACAGAGTGACTAGAAATGCATCTACACAAGTATCACCAGCTGAACTACTATATGGCAGACATGAGTAGGAGACATCAACAGCTGAACTACATGTTGCACGCATACAAATCCTACAAAGTCCAGTGCTTTTGAAATCTTCGGTTACTAAAACCATTAAGGATCAACAATATAAAAGCATGACATTTACTGACTGGAAAAGTGGTGTGACAGAATTAAATTTTCAGCCTTGATCTCTAGTTAAAGTTAAGAACCTTGGCTTATTGAAACAAGGACCACCCAAATTCTAAAATCAATTTAGAGTGACAAGTCAACATCTATGAACTGTCTGATAGACACATATGAATACCAGTTGTCTTGCACCTGTAAGGCAGGAGTTTTTCAAAATGTAGTTAAATAAAGAACATCGAAACTGAAGACCAGGGACCCAAACTGCCTAGAATAAAAAAATGTTAACTGTATTAGATCAGCACAGATTTCTTTGTGACTCACATTCACATTGTAAAGGGAGCATAGGAAGAGAGAATGCTTCCTTATCTATGCTGAGCCAATGCAGCATTTCAAGGGGGACATACTGTGCTCATCAAATGAAACCCAATTTCAGCCCAAACATTTATATTTTAGTTTTATAGAGTAGGTAAGGCTTATGCCGCGTACACACGAAGGGACTATCCCGCGGGATTATCCGCTGGACCGAAGTCGAGCGGATAATCCCCTCGCGTGTGGGCGCCGGCGGACTTTTTTTGCCCAAAGTACGGCGGACTAAAGTTTTAAGTTTTGTTTTAAAATTATCCGCTGGACTTGGCAGTCCGGCGGACAATCCGGCCGTGTGTAGTATGGTCCGGCGGACCAAAAAGGACGCATGCTCAGTAGCAAGTATTTTTCTAGTATTTTTCGTTTTCTAGTCCCGTCGTACGTGCTGTACGTCATCGCGTGAACCGTCTGACTTTTAGCGTGATCGTGTGTGGTCAAGTCCGTTCGCTTTTTAGTCCAGCGGACCCAGCTGGAAAGTCCAGCGGATTGTCTGCTGGACTTAGGTCCGCCGGCAAAAGTCCGCACGTGTGTACGCGGCATTAGAAACACTTCTATCTGCTTTTTATTACTATACTTCTTATTGCAAGTTTCTCCTAATTTGCTTGGATATTTATAATACCCACTTGGGATTTCTTGTTATTGTTATTGATATTGTTTTGTATCTAAACTTTAGAGTCTTAGCTGCCTGACAAGTAGACATGTGCACTGACAAATAATTTTTCATTTTCATTTCATTAGTTTTTTTGCTTTTTCGGAAATTCAGAAATTCGGAAATTCGGAAAATCTAAAATTCGGGAATTTGGAAATTCGGAAATTCGCAAATTTGGAAATTTCGGGAATTTTCACATTTCTATTTTTCGAAATTCCGAATTTCCGAATTTCGTATTTCCGAATGTTTGAATTTCTGAATTTCCGAATTTCGAATTTTCGGATTTCGATTTCCAAATTTCCAAATTTCGAATTTTCGGATTTCCGAATTTCCGAATTTCCGAATTTTGTATTTTCGTATTTTCGTATTTCCGAATTTTGGATTTTCAGAATTTCGAATTTTCGAATTTTCGAATTTCCGAATTTCCGAATTTCATATTTTCGTATTTTCGTATTTCCGAATTTTGGAATTTCCGAATTTCGAATTTTTCGAATTTTCGAATTTCCGAATTTCGAATTTTCAAATTTCCGAATTTCGAATTTTCAAATTTCCGAATTTCCGAATTTCGAATTTTCAAATTTCTGAATTTCTGAAGACAAATGTAACTTCTGGCAATTTAATTTTATAATCTATTATTCTTTTAGCCAATTGCCATTCTACAGGTGCCTCTGTGAAAGGACCTACAATAGCAATAGTAAGTTTCTCCCAAGCAGAATAGGAAGAAAAAAAAATCACTGCTCCCGAATAAACAACTGTTTTTAAACCTTTTTTTTGCATTGATACATGTCCCCTGGGGCAGGACCCAGGTCCCCAAACACTTTTTATGACAATACCATGCATATAAGCCGTTAAAATTAGCACTTTTGATTTCTCCCATAAACTTTTAAAGGGTGTTCCGCGACTTTCGAATTTGCCACGAACACCCCATATTCGGCAAACAGGCAAACACCCAATGTTCGAGTCGAACTTACGATTGACTCGAACATTGGGCTCATCCCTAATAGAGATATCTATCTATATGTCTATATATATCTATCTATATGTCGGCTCCGACTTAGAAAAAGGTTCCTGTACTACTTTGGAGGCAACTTCTATACAGAAGTCATTTTGCAAGCCGCCGCTGAAGTCGGATGCCGGTCGCCTGAGGCAGTCGCGCTCCAAGTCGTGCTGCCTCAATGTGAACTTATGGTGACTTATTTACATCTAGATTTGTTTTGTAACATTTATGAAGTCTGGTGACCATGTCCTAATCAAGTGATCCCCAAGAAATGTGTAGACAAAATAATCATCTGTTATGGAGCTGCCATTACAATCTTCTGTGTTTATTTTTATGTATATAGTGGGTGATTTCCACCTCCAGTGTTTTTTTTTTTAATTGTGTATATAAACATTTGTATTTTTATATACCTGTGTACTGTGTGTTGTGGTCTCATGAGGGTTATATTTGAAGTCCTATTTTTTCTATATCAATTGTGTTGCAAGCCACTGCTCCACCTCTTTCAATCTGTGGGACCAGAACCATGCTGCTAAGCAGGAGATCACTGTCAGACAGCTTGACACTGGCTAGCATAATAGAGAAACTTGGCACTCAAAAATGTTGCAGGTTTAACCACTTGCCTACCAGCCACGAACACCTCCTTCCTGACCAAGCCATTTTTCAGCTTTCAGCGCTGTCGCATTTTGAATGACAATTGCGCGGTCATGCAACGCTGTACCCAAATAAAATTTTTATCATTTTTCCCCCACAGATAGAGCTTTATGTTGGTGGTATTTGATCACCTCTGCGTTTTTTATTTCTTGCGCTATAAACAAAAGAAGAGGGACAAGTTTGAAAAAACATAATATTTTTTTTTTTTTTATTATAATAAATATCCAATTTGTTATTTTTTTTTAAACAAATTTTTTCCTCAGTTTAGGCCGATACGTATTCTTCTACATATTTTTGGTAAAAAAAAATCGCAATAAGCGTATATTGATTGGTTTGCGCAAAAGTTATAGCGTCTACAAAATAGGGGATAGATTTATAGCATTTTTATTATTATTTTTTTTTTTACTAGTAATGGCGGCGATTTGCGATTTTTATCGTGACTGCGACATTGCGGCGGACACTTCGGACACTTTTGACTCATTTTTGGGACCATTCACATTTATACAGCGATCTGTGCTATAAAAATGCATTGATTACTGTATAAATGTGACTGGCAGGGAAGGGGTTAACGCTAGGGGGCGCTGCAGGGGTTAATGTGTACCCTATCTTGGTGATTCTTACTGTGGGGGGAGGGGACTGACTGGGGGAGGAGACCGATCGGTGTCCCTATGTACAAGGGACACACCATCGGTCTCCTCTCCTCTGACAGGACGTGGTTCTGTGTGTTTACACACACAGATCCACGTCCTGGTCGATTACCGGGCAATCGCGGGTGCCTGGCGGTCATCGCGACCGCCGGGCACGCGCACCGGGGCTCCAGCTACGCGGCGGGCGCCTCCTGCGGCGCGCGCGCGCCCCCCCAGTGGCCAAATTGTAGACGACGTCATATGACGGCGGCCCGCCACAGTAGCTGCACCGTCCCGCCGTCATTTGACAGTGGGCGGTCAGCTAGTGGTTAAAGAGACCCTGAAATATGCTGAAATTCGTTCAGCAAATAACATAGATATAAATAAAAGGCTTAATTTTCACCTCTCCTCCCACATTCACACTCAAAGGTTTTCCATTGTCAATGAACTGGTCCCCTGAAGTCTGTTGGAAATCAGCACTTCTGGGAGTGTCGATCTCTGTGGTCTTCTGCAGCTCTCTTTGGTTCTTCCTGTTTCCACAAAGAATTGAAGTCAACAGGAAGAGCCAGCGAAAGCTGCAGGGGACCATAAATGTCAACACTTCCAGAAGTAGCATCTTCTCAGTAGACTTTACGGAAACTTTTCAAGCTTAGAAAATTGGGGGCCTGAGGAGTACGTATATTAAGGGGAGTGCAATCTGGTCCTGAAGTCCAAAACATCCGGAACTGCAGCAGATGCCATCTAGGTCCCCAGGCTCTGGTACTACGAGAGGCTCCATCTTCTCTCAGACCAGACTGAATCAAGGTCATCACTCTCAGGTCTTCCTTGCACGCTTCCTTGCACGCTGTGGCTGTCGTGCTGGTGGGGTGGCAGAAGGAGGAGGAGGAGGAGGCGGAGCATGGTAACTATGGCAAACATGTGTGAGGGGAGTCATCTCCCCAGCCATCCCCTTATTTAGGACATGGAGGATGAGCCCCTCACACATGTTGCGTTGCCTCCCCTCCATACCCATCATCTTCGTGACAACCACGGAGCCAAAGGCCTCCTCGTCGGTGGGTGTGGCATGTAGGGAGGCTGGGAAGGCGGAGGGGAGGGACTTGGGAGACAGTCAGGCTCCTACGCCTACCCCCCTGTTGGCTGCCACTACCCACCTCTTGGCTGCCACTAACCCCTTCCTCCTCCTGACTGCCACATTTCACAGCCTCCTCCTGGCTGAGGTCTTCCTGTGTATGAAAAAAGAACATAGTTTCAGTTATTTGTTCATCAAACACACACAATTTTCATCTAGTGACTGGTGCAAAATGTTTACAAATAGAAAACCATACAATTCTCAGCCCTGCAGTTTAGATTCTGGCCCCAAATGTCTCCAACACTACTGTCTGTTGATATGTCAAACACGTTAGGAAGTAACCAATTGGGGATCCTGAATTAAGTGAACATCATTCATTATTCACATAAATGGTAACAAAACTACTATACCTGCCACAAGCTGGGCTCCTCCACCTCTTCCAGACTGGAAGGCCCAGGTTGGTCCTCGGAAGCCTCATCAGGGGTGGGCTGCGCGCAAGGAAGCGTGGAAGGAGGAGTCGAGAGTGGCTCCATGACATCAGTCTGGTCTTTGAGAAAATGTAGACTCTCATAGTACCAGAGCTTGGGGGCATAGACCTCATCTGCTGCAGTTGCAGTTTCTTCCGACTTCCGGACCTTCTTGCGCTCCCTGATATACGCACTCCTCAGGCTGACAATTTTCTTTCTTATATCATCAACAGTTGCCGTGGGGAACCTTGGCTTGACAAATTCCACAAGTTCCTCCAGGGCTGTGTGCCTCTTTGCTTTGATGCTGTAATGGGGGTGTTTAGCCTGCCATAAAATGGGAAATTCCCTGTATTTCTCAATGAAGAGGGGGAGAAAACTCACGTCGTTGAATCCCTTCATAATCTCTGCAAGACACAACACCACACAAAACACTATAAATTATGTCAGGCTAAACTCTCCTAATCTTCTCCATAAAGAAGCCTCAAGTTCGAATCAGTCTAGGCTAGTTATGTACCAACGTCAAATTGTACCTTCGTTTCTAGCGATCGTCTCGTGCGTGAGCTTTCTCTCCCCTCGTCTCCCAGATCGTGGCTACGACACAGGCGTGTGACGTTTTATATCCAGTGCGCATGCGTCAAACTCCGCCCGCCCCTGACGATCTTTCTCGTCTATTCCCCACCCCTTCTCTTTACGGTGCAGTGGGGAGAGCACATGGCGGGGACACAGCAGGTGCGCCCCAAATATCCCACCAACGAGGAGGAGGACGAGGAAAGTCCGGAGGCAGAAACGTCCCGATCCCGGAGCCTGAAATTCAAGGCCTCCAATATGTCATTTGGAGAAATGTTGGAGATGGTGGACATATTAAAGAGGAGCGACTATGATGGGAAGTATGGGCCTTACCTCAACCCCAATGTCCGCAAGGCCAAGATCATGTCTAAAGTTGTGAGGAGGCTGTACAATCATTTTGGGGTACAACGATCCAAGGAGCAACTGAGGAAACGCTGGTCAGACCTGAAACTGAGGGAGGCCGATCAGTACAGAAAGATCAAGCGAATTCTTCAAAAAAGTAAGTAGTTGTGTTTTGTGTTTGATTTCTTGCTTGCATACTGCTCCATGTGGTTTTATTTTTACAAAGTTGTACATTCCAAAATGGCCACTTTCAGGTTCGTCTGTGCATTCGATCGTACTCAGCCTCGATCTTTCTGCCACTGTCATGATCGTGTGTGTGTGTCCATTCGATCGTACGCAACCTCGATCGTTCGGCCACTTATAATACGAGGTTTGGTGAAGTTTTTAGTGAAAGGAAGTTTGTTCTCACTAGAGATGTCATCAAGAACGTAAAGCAAATGCATTCAATGTAAAGGAGAGGTCACTCAGTAGCTGTTTACCCATCTGGACTCTAGAGCACTAGTGCTGGGACACCCAAACCCCCTTTTTATTATGCTTTTCCACACATGTGCTCCAGTGGATACTAGAGGGGGGTCTCCATCAGACAAACTTCTACCAAAAAGCTAGTAAGTTTAGCACCTTTACAAAGTGACTACATTCATGTTGTTGGCATTTGTAACTGGCCAACCAAAAATATTGTCCCTCACTTTCAAGCAATGTTTGTCATTTCCTATTTCTGCCCTCAATAGATTGTGTTGCTAAATCTTCCTTTTGTACATTCTCATAGGGGAGCGAAAACTTGGGCCGTCTGAGGAAACCCCAAAACCAACACCTCCCAAAAAAGGGGAAAGAGCAGAAGCAGAGGAGGAGGAGGAGGAAGGAGAGATCATCGAACTTGGAGAACTTGTCACCACAACAGGTGAGTGTGGGAGAACACAGCTACTGGTAAGCTAATCAATGTATGGCTGCCTCATTTCCAACACCCGATTTTTGTTTGTTTGTGGTTTTTAGGTGACGTGGATGTTGTGGAAGAAAAATCGCACTTTACCACAGAGAGTGCCCACGTACTCATCGGGGAGATAATGGTCTGCAATAGAGATCTAGATTACATAAAGCAAAACATCAATGATGTTCAACAAAAATTGAAGAACATCATTGATGCTTTAGGAAAAATCTGAAAACGCACCAAGTAATTAACACACATTTGTGCCTGCTTCTGAACACATTTGCAAGTTAAGAACTGTGTGAAATTTGGAACATGCACACATTGTGTCCACATGTGCTAGCTCCCATCATGGTGGATGAATGACAACGTTTTTTTGGGGGTGCAACCACTTTACGAACTACTAAAGTGGTTGTGGTGAAGGGGTTGCACCCCCAAAAAACGTCCATTCATCCCCATGATGGAAAATGCCACTTTTGAATATTCTAGGCATGTGTTTTACCATCTAATAACCATTTGGAGACCCAAATTGTGTGCATGTTCTAAATTTCCACTTTCCAGGGGGGACCCCCCATGTGATGAAGGCAAGATCAAACACACTTTGAACATATAGTCATGTCTGATCTTGTCTTCACTTTACAAAGTTGAACTTTCCTAGTTCCTAGGTTATGTTTTGCTCCATGCCTGGTTTTACCAATTGCGGAATGTTTGTAAACAATGTTGTAAATAACCAAGATGTTGTCAGTTTGGGCAAGAAGATTGTAAACGCACTTGTGAATGTTTTCCAAGTAAACTTTTTTACTTTTCGAAATGTGTGGCTTCCTTATTTAAAAAACACAATGCATTATGTATGTCAAATGTAAAGGATATGGGGGGCAATGGGTGTTATTTACTAAAGGCAAGTCCAGTTTGCACTGCAAGTTTCTTTTCCAGGGCACTTTTTCACTGCACTTGTACAGCATAGTGGATTTGACTTATGTAAATGACACCCACAGTGCTTTGTACGAAAACATGGAGCACAGCATTTTTGTGAATACACACATGTCTGACCTGGTGATGAAAAAGAGTATTTTGGGTGTCAGTTATGCAGTACAAACCTTCTCTAGACCAAAGATTAGGTATAAAACACACAACATGAGAAGAATCTTTTTGGGAAGAAGAGACTGTTACCTCCTTGTGCCCAGAAAGTGCATTCCCACTGTCGAAGGCAAAGGGAAAAAATTTCAAGGTAAAATAAGCTAAAAAGAATACAAGAAATGACAAGAAATCATAGGTTGTTTGAAAAATAAGATTTATTAAAAAATGCCTCTTACACATCGTCAGGCAGAGCAATGGACCCCCTACCCACAAAGTACTCCATATATTGCTCGCGGACCGCGCGGGCATTTAGAGGGGGCAAGCCTGGACGTGCCACTTGAAGGGCTGTGAGGTCAGCATTTGGAGGGCCCTCCACATCTGGGCCAACGGGCACCACATAGTTCCTGTTATGTCTTTTGAGGAAGTTGTGCAATATGCAACAGGCAAGAACTATGTGGTTCAGTTTGTATTCCGCCAAGTTAATTGCCATCAAGAACAGGCGGAAGCGGCTGGCCAGGATGCCAAAAGTGTTCTCAACAACTCTTCGGGCTCTGGACAGCCTGTAGTTGAAGACCCTCTGGTCTGGGGTGAGGGTCCTCATCGGGAAGGGCCTCATCAGATGGGGAGTCAACGCAAACGCTTCATCTGCGACAAAGACGAAGGGGAGTCCTTCTGCATTCTCCTCTGGAGGTGGCAAGCACAGACTGCCACTTTGGAGACGCCAGTAGAACTCCGTGTGTGCAATGGCACCACCATCCGAGATCCGGCTGTTCATCCCCACGTCCACATACATAAATTCATATGTCGCCGACACCACCACCAACATCACTACACTATTAAATCCTTTATAATTATAATAGTAGGACCCCGATTTGGGCGGTGGGACGATGCGGACGTGTTTCCCATCAATTGCCCCTCCGCAGTTAGGAAAGTCCCAACGGCTGGCAAAGTAGGAGGCCACAGTCTGCCATTCCTGTGGCGTGGAAGGGAACTGTGGAGTGAAACCAGAAAAAAAATTTGTCACTTTGCACATAAACATTGCAAGCAGATTAGACAATCAACATCTTGGAACAAGAGCATTGTTTAAAATTTGAGGCTGGAAAGTATTTGCACAGAAAAGTAGAGGCTCCCCTTCACAGATTAATCACCCCCCATCAATCCCCCCACTTCTGATGGGCCATTGGCAATAACTAGGGTTTTGGGGGGGGGGGGTTGGACAGGTAACCCTCTGCACTTCATTGATTGCCAAATGGCTCAATAATGTGTGCTAGTTTGGCCAGACCCTCACTTAACACTATTGGCAGCCCCCAGGAAAGCTAAAATAACATTTCAAACCCCCCCCCCCCCCCCCAAAAAAAAAGGAAAGCACATTGTGACATTCTGAAATTACCAAGCAAGCTAATAGGAGGGAAAGAACACAAAAAAATAGGAAATGGAAAGTATGGAGCCAGCCCCTTGCACTACATGCTTTGCAGAATTCATCCCTAAAGATGCCCACTATAAAGAGGTAGGTATATAGTGTGTATTGACCTTGGGAAAGCCAGCAGATAGAGGATTGGTACCATCTGACAGAGCAGTTGGGGGAGGGGGTTCCTAATGAGTTTGCCCCCCCCCCCCCCACAAAAAAAAAAAAAAAAAGGGTCTCTACATGAAGTAAACCACACAGCAAACATTTGTGCATATTTTAGGGGGTGTTTGGGGGCAAACAATACTATGCAGCAGACAAAAGACATTGCTTAAGTGACTAGGCCATAGGTGTCTATTGGGCCAGAAGAGCAGGCTGGGGAGGTAAGTGAAGGGAAAAATGCATGAAGGAGAAAAGGGGCACAGCATATTAGAACATATTGCAATCATGGTAATTAGGGAAGGAGGTCAAAAATAGAAGACATTAGCAAACAGAGCATACATAGAAGGGAATAGTAAAGGAGAAATGTTACCTTAATATAGTCCTCCTGCAGGACCTCGATGATGGCAGAACAGGTCTCTGGAATAATGATTCCCAGGGCCTGGGGAGAGATACCTGAAGAGAACTTCAAATCCTGAAGACTTCTCCCTGTCGCCAAGTACCTCAACGTGGCAACAAGCCTCTGCTCCGGAGTAATGGCTTGTCTCATGCAGGTATCCTGCCGGCTGATAAAGGGGGTCAGCAAAGCCAAAAGACGGTGAAAATCGGGGTCCGTCATCCGGAGAAAGTTCCTGAACTCATCAGGATTATTCTCCCGGATCTCACGAAGCAAAGGCATGTGCGAGAATTGGTCACGCTGAAGCAACCAATTCTTGGTCCACATACTCCTCGTCACTCTGTTCATGGACGGGTCTTGGGTCAAAGCTAAAAGCCCGACACCAATTTCGCGTACAGCACGAACTCGGCGACGAGTACGCACGGGAAACATCGCTCACAAGGTCACAAAAGGTCGGCTGGTCAGAACGGACAAACAGAAAGCACTGATAAACAGCAAGGCCTGAAAGAACGAAATGAATACCAGAAACGAGCAGACAATAAGCAGTGCAAATCAAAGCGTCCTATATCAAGATATAGGCCGCAATGACCAACAAATGCGAACTGACTACACGCACTAATAAACAGATACGCACGACAAGCACAAACTGAAGAGCAGTAACGATCTGAGTCAGAAAACTGAGAAGCGCGAATCTTAAGTCACCAAACTTCGACTAACTCGCGATAAACACGGGATCAGCAGAAGGAGCCCAATGGGTGCCTGACGTGGTGCTGAACTTCCCTTTTCTAGTCTCGTGGAAGACGACTTACGTCACAACGTTCTTGCAGACCGGATATTCCGACAACCTTGTCCGACCGTGTGTACGCAACAACAACATCGGACAAAGTACGACGGACAGGATCCGACCGACCTGGTCCGCGGATAATCCGACCGTGTGTATGGGGCTTTACTCTGAGCACACACGGAACAGACAGCTACGAATGCAGTTACATTAGCCCGTAGACTAGGCCACCAGAATTTTTGCAAAATGGCCCAAACGAGTTGATTCTTCGCAGCAGCCTTGGGAAAATAGTATGTCTGGAGCACGACCGTATGAAGACTCTCTGTGACAAAGCAGCGGTCACAAGGTTTCTCAGGAGGAGCATGGACCTGAGCAGCAAGAAGTTTGTCACCCAAAGGAGAAGTGAGACTGGTGTGAACCATAGCCAGAATACAATCAGGAGGAATCACAGTAACCGGAACCAACTCTAGCTTGCAAGTGGAGGAAAATTGTCGTGACAAGGCGTCAGCCCTTACATTCTTAGTAGCGGGTAAGAATGAGACAATGTAATTGAAACTTTGCAAGAAAAGAGCCCATCGCTCCCTTCTGGGATAGAGGCATTTAGCCTCAGACAAGAATGTGAAATTCCTATGGTCAGTAAGAATGAGAACCGGCACAGTGGTACCTTCCAGGAGATGTCTCCATTCTTTCAGGACTAAAATGATCGCCAACAGCTCTCTGTCACCATTCTCGTAATTGCACTCCGCAGGTGACAATTTCTTAGAAAAGTACATTCCCTTGAGAAAGTCACGTGACCTGTGATGACACGCGTCGGGAGGAGGAGCCCAAGTGACAGTGCTAAGCACAGCACAGCACAGTGAGGAGGAAAGGGCTGACAGCCCCCTATCTGAGCCTGACCATTAGCAGGATTTGAACGCGCAAACACCTACTGGGTACATGTGAGTTGTATAGCTGTAGGCAACCACCTAAAAGATCTTCTTTGTTTGATGGTTGAATAGAGCGCTGCGCAATGGTTTTTTGTTTGTGTCTTTTTCTCTTTTATATCATACCATATCAAGATATCAGGAGGAACCAAAAGGAAAAAAAGCCCTACATTCCCAGCATAAAGGGAAGTTTCTTTTTTTCTCTCTTTTTTTTTCTCTAGCATTTCTAATTGTGTCCCGGATATCATTAGTGGATGTGAAGAGTTATTTCATTAATTATCTAACTCATTTAATGGACTGCTATCACCTATGGGATTAATATAACATTTAACTGGCGGCCGTTTACCCATTAATTCATCAATTAATTAGCTAATCCATCAGGTCAAGCCTGTATTGGCTTTTGGAATTTATATATCCCCATATGCATCACTGGCATAAACTGGATATTTTCTTTTCTTTGACACATTATAACACATACTTGTTTTTACTCACATTTTGAAGCACTTTATTTATTTAAAACACATTGTATTTATTTTTAACACATTGTGTATTTATTTATTTATTAAATTGGTTACAACCTCATTGTAACTTGAAGTTTATATATATATTTTTGTGCACCTGGGATTGTCACGCAAGCACTTATATATTTTATTATACCATGACATTTGTCTTTTAACCTCACCTGCTGATCTAAATACACTAAGGTTGATATTGCGCACTATTTATACTCTAGTATTTATTTGCTTATTCTTAGAAAAGTAGCCACAAGGATGCATAGCGCTCTCAGAGATAGGACGTTGAGACAGAAGGGCGCCAAACAAAGACAGCCTTGAGACTCTTAAAGGCCTTAATGGACTCCGGAGACCAACTCTGTGGGTTACCATCCTTTCTGGTCATATCAGTCAGGGGCTTGACCAGAGATGAGAAGTTACGAATAAACATCCTATAATAGTTGGAAAAGCCCAGGAAACGCTGCAGAGGAAGTAGACACACGGGTCGGTGCCACTGTAGAACTGCCGAAAGTTTCTCTGGGTCCATCAAAAAAGCAGCAGTGGAAATGACTTAGCTCAGGAATTTAACCTGTTCACGATGGAACTCGCACTTCTCCAGTTTACAATAGAGATTGTTCTCTCTTAGTTTCTTAAGCACACGACAGACATCTGTGTGGTGGCTCTCCAGGGACTTGGAAAATATGAGGATATCATCGAGATAAACCACCACACATAAATGCAACAAATCTCGGAGGACACCGTTAATAAATTCCTGGAAAACTGCTGGGGCGTTACAAAGGCCAAAAGGCATTACGAGGTACTCATAATGGCATGTTCTGGTATTAAACGCAGTTTTCTACTCGTCACCCTTTTTAATCCTCATGAGATTGTATGCCCCTCTCAAATCAAGCTTTGTGAAAACCGTTGCTCCCTTGAGGCAGTCAAATAACTCCTAAATCAACAGAATCGGATAGGCATTTTTTAATTGTGAAACGATTGAGACCCCTATAATCAATACAAGGTCTTAGTTCACCACTCTTCTTCTTCACAAAGAAGAAACCAGCTTCAGCAGGAGATGAGGATTTGCAGATGAAACCTCGAAAGTGTGTCTGCAACATACTCCTCCATGGCCTTATCCTCCAAGACCATCAAAGGGTAAACCTGGCCACGAGGTCAATTGCGCAATCATACGGCCGGTGTGGAGGCAAACTACTGGCTTGACCTTTGTCAAAGACATCTCTAAAATCGCGGTACTCCTCCGGGAGGGAGGAGAGTAAAGAGGTGCACAGGACCTTGGCTACCTTCTGGAAGCATGTGTCAGGAACGTGCCAGTGCTGATCAGGGGCACACACGCGCGCGGGTGCATCAGCGCGTGTGTGCGCGTTAGAACGCGCGTGTGCGCGCTAGCGCTGTTTGGCGCCGAGGAACTTTTTAAAGTACCTCAGTGACACTTGTGCAGCGCTGTTTTGTCTGCAGCTCTGTACCTGTGTTACCAGAATCCATCTTGCTGATTGTTTACTGACCCGGCTCCATCTGACTTCTCTACCTTCTCCAATCCGACCTGGCCTGCCTGACTCTGCCTATCTCTGCTGTGAACCGTTGCCGACTCCTGCCTGCCTTACCGACTCTGCTGTTGTCTGCTGCTCTCATCCGCCTGATCACCTGCCAACCCGGACCTTGCTGTTGTCTGCTGTGTTACTTCTTCCTATTGCCTGCCGACCCAGACTGTCTGATTCTGCCTTTTCATCCAACTCCAGCAGTCGATGTTCCTGCAGCTCCTGCCACTCAGCTCGCTGATCGCTTCTGCCTGCTGTCACCTGCAGTCCAGCCATCCCTGGAGGATCTCCATACCGTTCCTGTGCTGATCACTACAACTTCCATAAGGCACTCCTACCCACTGTGCTCACGAGACCACTCTTCCCATTCCAGTGGCTCCTGAACCAGCGCTGTAAGAGGGATCTTCTCCTACAAGTTGGGCTCTACTATCAGGTACCTAACAGCATGTCTCACTGCATTGTGGTAACCAGGAGAAAACCTCAGCATGGAGTCAATCAAAAGAGGGGTTGTGCCTCTGTAACCAAGGATCACCAATAACCAGCGCAAACTTAGGTGAGGAAATAACTTGGAATTGGATTATCTCATGGTGAAGAGCCCCTACAGCCATGGACAATGGAACCGTCTTATGAGTCACATGGGCAGGCTGTAGAGGTCTCCTGTCAAGAGCCTCAATGACAAGTGGAGTGTCACGCAGCTGCAGCGAAATCAAGTGCTTCGATACAAAGGCAGCATCAATGAACAGGCCTGCAGCCCCAAAGTCGATTAGAGCCTGTATCTCGATGGACGGCTCAGCCCAAGAAAGGGTGACCAAAACCAGGGGCTTATCCTTCTGGATAACTGGGGATGAAACAACGACCTACTCAGTACCAGGAGGCATGGAAGGTGAGGGAGGCATGGGTGGGACTGCAAAGCTCGGAGACAAACGTACAGGAGGCTTCCGCAAGCACTCCTTAAAAGAGAGTCTTTCTCTGAAAGTCAATGAGGATGGCAAATGTGATCAACTTCTCCAGCTCAGTGGGTAAATCTCGGGCTGCTATCTCATCCTTGATGGTCCTTGATGGTATCTGACCATGAGAAAAAGCAGCCACGAGGGCCTCATTGTTCCACGCAACCTCTGCTGCCAGAGTAAGGAAATTAAATGGCGTAGTCAGCAACAGTTCTCGTAATCTGTTCGATGGACATGAGGCACTTGGCAGCAGTCAAATACCCTTTTAAACTAAGCCACAAACTCAGGGTAGCACGAGACAACAGGTTTTTGCCTCTTCTATAGAGGGTTTGCCCAGACCAAGGCTCTCTCAGAAAGCAAAGATATCACGAAACCTACTTTGCTTCTGTAAACGCCTGGGGCAGCATCTCAAAGTATAGTTCAATCTGGTTGAGAAGCCGTCTGCATTGGACTGGATCGCCCCCAAATCGATGGGGAAGCGGAGCGGAACCAGACATACCTCTTATAGAGTTAATACTCGAGGCGGGTGCCTGCACAGAGACTGGAGCAGCAGCAGAGTCTTCCTGCAACATAGGTTGTACTGGGGCAGCCGCAGTGGGAGATCCCAGGTGAGCTGTGTGACTCAGACTTGTAACGCCATGGCAAACTGATCCATGCGGTGATCCAGTTCATCCAATCTGGAAAAAATATTGCCAACAAGTGGATTGACTGCATCTTCTGAATTCATGGCCTTCGCCTACTGTCAGAAACCATGAAATCAGGCTGAGACAGAAGTACAGTTTAATCACACATGTTTAATAATAAAAGTAAAAAGAAAAAACATAGTCAAAACATAGCCAAAGTTCAGTAACAGGAATGGATAGTCAGCCAAGCCAGAAGTCAGGGATCAATGTAGTGAAACAGCTAATGAAGATGCAAATTAAGGACTCTGGACGGCCGCACTCCAAGAAAAATTCAAAAACCTTTATTGGTAAAATATGGAATCACACAAAAATAGGTCACCGCAAAGCAAGAAATTCGCTAATGCATTTCACACTACCAAGAGTGCTTACTCATAGCTTAGTCTAGTGAAACAGCTAGCAAGATCTGGAGCCAGAAGGGATGTCAACAAAGCAAGTCTTGAACAGGATCGCAGAAGATAGTTTCTGTGATGTTGGCCAAGGCGAAGGCAGAGATCCTCTGGACTGGATGGCTTAAGTAGGCAGGACTGACGAGCAGGATATCATCAACAGCTGAGTAACTGTGGAGAGATAGGAGCTGGCAATTAGCTGACAGCTGAGCGGCCAGTTCAGAGAAGGAAGGGCTGAGCCCAGCCCTGACAGAAGGAAAGATTCACTGTGGCCTCTCAGCAAAGTGCCCCACCTACTGCATTCTGAGGGACAGGCTGTGGGATATGGATACTGAGGGACAGTGTGCAAAATAGTTGGTCTGTCCCACAGGAACATAGACACTTGACAGTTATGGGGTAGGAAGTTAGAGAATCTCTCCAACAGGAACATAGGCAACAACAAAAAATGGCCAGAGGTTCCAACTTGTCTGTACACTATCCAAAATTGAAAATTCATACTGCATACCAATACCCCATCTCATCCTTTTCTCTTTTCCCACCTGTAATTCCTCCTATTGCCCATCAGACTGCTAAGCAGAAAATCCCCACTGCAAGCCTGACATTTACTTTTAAAATGGACAGCTTTAGGTACCTACACAAACTGAATCAAAAACAAAGATGTTTTTGGTTTGTTTGCATTATTTTGATGTTATAGGAGATTGTCATTATATTGTACACATTTGTATGTCATATTTCTTACTTGCTAATAAAATAGCATAATACTGTGGTCTTGAAATAATCTGAGATGTATTAATTGCTATATAAGCAAAATATGGAAAGTGTCAACTTCAGAAAAGATGTGGTTAAACTTTGTGGACTACAGTATAGGATATTCACTTGATGCAGAAAGCAGGTGGAATGCAGTTGCGGTTTATAGAATTTCACCTAGCTATTCCACCATTGCCTTGAAATGATTTGATAAATTTTCATGATGGAAACATTAGGGTTTGTAAATGTATTTAAATGCTAAAAAGAACTTTGCAAGATTTTAAAAGTATGCCTGAAACTTTGTATGACTAAGTAAGTCTAGCCTACAGAAAGATTCATTTGTAACATTATATGTCACAAAAATGAATATCATTTCAATTGATTTTACATATTAAAGGAAAAGTGTGCCTTTTCACTGAATGTCGGAAATGCAAAATGCATATGCTATAGTACATGGAAATAACAAGATAATAAGCTGTGATGAAGTGGTTAGCACTACAGCATTGCAACACTGGGTCCCATTTCCAGTTTTTGCTAGGGACTTTGGATGCTACAGGTCACTTTCACAACACAAAAACATAATGTTAATATAAATAAAATATAAAATTGCTATATGGTAAAACCGTTGTCACTGGGACACTAAAGTAAGGTAAAGCAGAGCCCTGGATTATAGCAATTTGTGTTTTTTTCTTTATGACAGTGGTAGGAACTTGTGTAAGCTCCCTCAATACAGTTATAGTAATGCAATGAAAAAAATACTCAAAATGTTTTACTTATATGTTGATATCATATTATGATATCATACAACACATTATTATAATAAAGTGAAACTAATATTATATATTGCATATAATATAACACATGGAGCACGGCTCAGCTGTGATTGTCTCAGTCAAAGAGAAGGAAGGGACAAAGGAGAGCCACTGCTCTCATGCACATTACTGGATCCAGATGGGGCTCAGGCAAGTATTAACTGGGGCTAGGGACTGCTGCACACAGAAGGTTTTTTACCTTCATGCACAGAATGCATGAAAGTAAAAAACCTTGTGCCTTTACAAACACTTTAAATACCTCTACCTATCGCAAGCCTTTAACACTAGACTGATCCAGCTAAATATTACTACTATTAAAAAAGAGAACAGCGCTGCCTATTGAAAACTTGTTAAAGGTACGTGTGTATATGGACAAGATTGTTTTGACTCCTTTTTGGAGTGAGAGTAATGCCGCGTACACACGACTGGACTTTCCGGCATACTAGGTCGGGACTAATCCCGTCGGACCTAGTTTGCCGGAAAGTCTGGTCGTGTGTACACAGCATAAGGGTTACTTATTAATTCAAAATGATTGGACCGCGGCACCAAAATGCACAAAATACTGTTTGCAGACCTGTGTGTGGCAACATCTGAATGGGACCAGTTACCTGATATTACAGTCTCCATTTCCAGACATGAGTCCAATGTCACATGGGAGATTTAGCATGATCCAATTCTCTGCCAGGCTTCCTCTGCAACTGAGCATCAATTTATGAAATGGATTGGTATTCCCTGTGCTAGTAATTATGTTTCAAGCCCATGCTTTATATATATAGCACATTTAATTTTATATAAGCATTGTACAGTATATATGTGAAAAAGTTTTGCTTCTAATTAAAGGCAAATTTTATAAAAGTGTGTATAATTTTCTATATCGATATAGAAGGGAGCAGTGGATTCTCCTTGTCGTATAAACAATATGCCCAGCTGGTTCTGTCAAATAAAACAAGAAAATCACGTTTTTATATAGGATTAGGTTTGCATATGAGTGCAAGGAAAGTATGTAGTCGTGACACACTAAAAAGCACTATTCATAGACACCAGCTCAGTTTTCTTTCAATTTTATGTTAGAGTAATGAAGTGCACACTTTTACAGGTCATTCAGCAATTGCAATACATTCCTTTCCGACACTACATAGCTATGGCAAACTACTGAAATGTCCATTACATCTCTCACTACTTGGACCACATGGTTTTCTTCTTTTCCTCAGGAGTAAAGACCAGTTTCTCCCTACATCTTCAGCGGAATGGCCTAGAACCAACAGGGAAAGCTAGACCCTTATCAACTGGGGCAGTAGTCAAGCACCAATCAGAAAACAGGAACTATTGTTACCCAACTATGGTGAAAAAAGCAGGTCAAACGTAGTATGGTTCCCCTTACAATTAGGCAGTTAAATAAAAATAACAGAAAGATCAGTCTGTATATGGTAATCTTTAGAGTAGGGACAAATAGGCAATTTTTACATCTTGGTACTGAGAAATAGACCTCTTTGCTGACAATCATATTTCAACATATTGATTTAAGGGTGCTGTAACTGAGGTCACTGCCATTGCCAGTTCTTGGTTACATTTCATAGTAGAAAGATATTGAAATTACCTATGCAGTCTCAGTCTTCTGCTGAGTTGGCATAACTTTTTGAGCTCCTCTTCAAATGGATGTCTACCAGGTGACCAGGTTGGCAATATATATCACATGTACATCAGAGGAAAAAATGGTATGATAGGACTTTTCATTTTTTCACTTGACAACCTAACGGGAGAAGAACCCCACAGAACGCCTAAGGTTTCCAATGCCTCCACTTGTCTTGGGCAAGTGCTTTGTGTTGAGCCAAGCATCAGTTATCAAGCAGCCATCTCCTAGCTAGCTTCCTGCTAGACAGAAGTGGGTGGGAGGGATAGGGGGATATGGATATAGGAGGGGGAGTGGGGGGGAAGTGTCCTCTCCCTATCCAGCCCCATAGCTAGGCTTACAAAGAAAGTAGGAATATGGGACACTACCACACTACCTGTGCGACAAAGTGCTGAACAAATGGAAATGAGAGTTCTTCTTTTAATATCTTCTCTTGTTCTCTGTCTGACCTGCACCTGAAATTTAGTTTGACCAAAAAAATGGTGCTCCTGTCTCTAAAATCATTGTCCTGTTGATAAAAAAGCATCCTGATGGGAGTAGTGGGTTCATTACAATGATGACATGGGATTTTGTTGCAAATAACAAGGCAGCAATTTTTAATTAGTAGCTAGCCAATTAAAAAGTGAATTTGTGGAGCCCTACATTATACTTGCTTCTGAGTAGAAAACATTATCTATCAGATTTGTGTAGAATCACTCAATGTACAGTTCTGTGCAAAAGTCTTAGGCAGGTGTGAAACAGATGCTGTAAATTAAGTGTAGCGGGGTCGTTCCCCTTTTAGGGGACAAGACTACAGTTCCCATAATTCCCCAGGCTCCCGGGAGGCTGTTTGTTTCCGCCCGAGAGGCTGCTGGGGGAGGTGATAAAAGGGAAGAGGAAGAACCGCCTCTTCCTCTTCTGACTGGGGTGGTGACGCAGAGACTTCTGAGTGAGGAGACACCTGTGCGGACCGGGACTGCTGAAGGCCTGAAGCCTGGGCCTTGCAGCAGACAGAGAGAGACTCTCACCCCTCATCGTCAGCAGCAGCAGAGCGGAGACTTTTGCCTACACACGGTCGGACAGAGAGAGGACCGGAGCGCAGGGGCTGTGACGGAGGAGGCCGGACGCCACCAGTGGAGGTCCCGGAGCTGAGGACGGTACCCCGGGAGTGGTGAGCGAGCTGAAGGGCTCATCCTACACTGTAACTTTCACTCTATGCCTATTGAACTGCCAAGGCACAATTTACCTCAGAGCAGCAGATTGTTTCTTTCTGTGGATTACAAACACACCATTTAAAGCTACATGTGCACCACCTCTACAGTTCTCTTGCCGGTGAAGAATACTGTATTTTCTCAAGGACTGAGCTCTATTGCTAGGGATCAGGCCTGGTCCGTTAGGTAGGCGCAGTTAGATTGTTGCACCTCAGAGGTGCATAGCAGACGGTCGCTACACTTGGCGTTCCGTTCCCCATTGCTACCCAGACCCACATATGTGTACATGTTCATAGCACATACTGCAGGGACCTGTTCATGTGTATTGTAAGTCAAATGTTTAAATGCATGTTACCATTTCTTTTCACTTTACCAAAGTAAAGACAGTTATTCAAGTTAGCAGTCTGCTTGTGAGTTTGAGTCCATTACACTTAAAGTATAAGTGATATTTATATGTGCATACACATACACCTGCTGATTAACTGTGCCAGAGCGGGTAGAGCAGATTGCCGGGGGGTTGGTGGAGCTGTACTCAGGGACCCAAAACAAACTTGTGGCCCTCTTAACTGGGGGTATCGCTACATAAGAATGCTTTCAGAAATAGAAGTATTAATAGTTTATTATTGTCAATTAACAAAATGGAAAGTAAATGAACAAAAGAGAAATCTGAATCAAATCAATATTTGGTGTGACCACCCTTTGCCTTCAAAATAGCATTAATTCTTGAAGTACACTTGCACACAGTTTTTGAAGGAACTCGGCAGGTAGGTTGTTCCAAACATCTTGGAGAACTAACCACAGATCTTCTGTGGATGTAGGCTGCCTCAAATCCTTCTGTCTCTTCATGTAATCCCAGACAGACTCAATGATGTTGAGATCAGGGCTCTGTGGGAGCCAAACCATCACTTCCAGGACTCACTGTTCTTCTTTACACAGGGCAACACACCTGGGTGGGCTCTAGACGCATCCTCTGCGACTCAAGCCCACCCTATTTTGAAGCCTATTAGAGCCTCTGTGTCACGTACCTGGTGGTAGAGCCTGATATGCAGAGGACAGCCTCTCTTATCCCTCAGGCTGCAGGAGTGCAGAGTTGCATGAGTGCCTGGCAGGGTCTCTGGCAGCATAGCTGGGCTGGAACTTCTAGCGGAGTTGTGGAGGAATACAGACACAGCAGAAGACCAGGAACAGCAGGTAGGCTGGAAACTGGAACAGACTGGTACTGGAAACACCACGGGCTGAGAAGCAGGTGCAGCTTCTGGTGGGATGGATGCTCTGAAAGGACCGGAGAGAAGGCAGATATTGGCAGGCTGAGTCATACACTGATGAGCAAGTCAGGAACTGATGCAGAGGCTGGAGCAGAGTCAAGGTGCACGCCGAGTCGGTAACAAGCTGGCAGCGATGTAGTAGAGGGAGCAGGCAGGTGCAGATTCAGGGACAAGCTGGGGTCAGATGCAGGCAGATAGCAGGGGAAGTCAGGAACAGGCCCAGTCAATATACTGGAACAGGTATAAGGCACAGATAACAGGGACACATGGGAACGCTGTAGAGCAGACAGCGGTGATTCTGGGTGCAGACCTAGTTTAAATAGCCCACTTGGCGCCATCACTTGTCACAGGGTGTGCGTGCGTGCCATGGCGTGTGCACGTACATGCACGTACACCGGTGTGCACGCGCACCTGTGGTATTCTTCTCACAGTAATTGAGCTCAGGATGTCTTCTGCAGCTACCATCTTGGCTGCTGGCATGCCCTTCCTAAAACTCTGGTTCTAATCAAGTGCTTAAAGAAAAAACCCTGGCCGCTGCAATTCATGTGCCCTGAAAGGGGCCAGCACATGAATAGGGGTCAGTCACGGGACTCCCTATTGGACAGGCCGCCCCTGCTGGTGAGGGATTCACTGGTCACCTTCGCTGCCATTGTGCTTCATGCTGGGTGTACAGTGTACCCCTGTGCCTTTAAGGAGGAGTGGACTCCCTCCAGCCTCACCTGCCCTCTGCCTATCCATTATAAAGTATGTGCTTCCACTGTGGTAGAGTTAGGACTGCAAATAATCTTGGGGTGCCGTGAAGTGGCTCTGCAGCTTATGCATGTAATTGCAAATGTGTGCAAACTAAACCCCTGTCTTTAATGCATACTCTTAGACAGGATAACAGTATGCGTTAAAAACATGGGTTTAGTGAAAGCACATTGACATACATCACCCTTCCATGTGCTACTTGCAGCAAAGGCCAGTTATAGGTGGGGGCAGTGGCCATTTGTTTGTACTGTTGGAAAACTGGTGGGGGGACACCTTGGCTGCCATTGTGCTATATACTGGGGGGTCCAGTGTGCCCATGTGCCTTTAACTTGTTCCTGACCTCCCTAAAGCAGATTTACTGCTACAGGGTGTCCGCCCTGCGCAGAATCACACATATATATATATATATATATATATATATATATATATATATATATATATATATATATATATATATATATATGTATATATATATATTTGATTCTGCATTACCGGGTTTCGAGCGCAAGTGTGTGCCGACAGCGGCTCACTCCCGCTGTGATTTTACACAAGCAACAGCAAAGAAAACAACCCCACCCCTCCCCCACATTGGCCCCCCTGTCCAGATGGGTTCAGGATCATATGCCTATATATCCCCATTTAACGTTCCTGCCTAAACTACTCCCCTAGTTCCTCTCCGATCAGCCTCTTCCCCTCCTCTGTTTGCAAAAATATCTTTTGTCTGGATATATTTTATAGCAGAAATTAAAAAATAGTGTTTTTTTTTTCAAAATTGTTGCCCTTTTTTTGTTAATAGCGCATAAAATAAAAACCGTAGAGCTCTATTTGTGAGAAAAAGAGGACATACATTTTATTTGGGTACGGTGTTGCACAACTGCGCAATGGTCAGTTAACCACTTGACCACTGGGCACTCAAACACCCTTAATAACCAGACCAATTTTCAGCTTTCGGTGCTCTCACACTTTGAATGACAATTACTCATTCATACAACACTGTACCCATATGAAATTTTTGTCCTTTTTTTTTCACACAAATAGAGCTTTCTTTTGGTGGTATTTAAATCACCTCTGGGTTTTTTATTTTTTTTGCGCTATAAAAGAAAAACGACTGAAAATTCAGTAAAAAAATGAATTTTTCTTCGTTTTTGTTATAAAATTTTGCAAATTTGTAATTTTTCTTGATAAATTTTGGCCAAAATTTATACTGCTACATATCTTTGGTAAAAATAAGTACAAATTGGGGTATATTATTTGGTCTTTGTGAAAGTTATAGAGTCCACAAGCTATGGTGCCAATATCTGAAAATTGATCACACCTGAAGTACTGACGGCCTATCTCATTTCTTGAGACCCTAACATGCCATAACGGTACAAATACCCCCCAAATGACCCCTTTTTGGAAAGAAGACATTCCAAGGTATTTAGAAAGAGGCATGTTGATTTTTTTGCAGTTGTCATTTTTTCCCACAATTCTTTGCAATATCAAGATTTTTTTTTTTTTTTTTTTACAAAATTGTCATATTAGCAGGTTATTTCTCACACACAGCATGTGCATACCACAAATTACACCCCAAAACACATTCTGCTATTACTCCCGAGTATGGCGATACCACATGTGTGAGACTTTTACACAGCGTGGCCACATACAGAGGCCCAACATGCAGGGAGCACCTTCAGGCGTACTGGAGCACCAAGGCCAATTCTGACATTTCTCTCCTACATGTAAATATCATCATTTATTTGCTAGAAAATTACATAGAACCCCAAAACATTATATATGTTTTTTTAGCAAAGACCCTAGAGAATACAATGGCGGTTGTTGCAACTTTTTATCTAGCACGGTACGTGCGCAGCAATTTTTCGAACATGTTTTTTTTGGGAAAAAAATGTTTTGTGCTTTACTAAAAACAAAACTGTAAAGCCCAATGTTTTTGCATAAAGTGAAAGATGAAGTTACGCTGAGTAAATAGATTGGAGAGGGGGAGGATGGAGCGCCGACGACAGCTAGTGATGAGCGAGTATGGGGGGGTCACAGATGGAGTGACACTGAGGGTGGGCAAGAGAGAGTGGGGGCTGAAGGGGAGAAACACTGTGATATGTTTTTTGGACAGTTTTTTTCTCAGTCCAGGAGTAACAGTGTGTGCTTGTAAGATGCGGCAGCCGGCTCCATAGAGCAGAAGAGACTCTGGTGTAGAGGAGAAAAGAGAGAGAGCAGCGCCGCTCTAAGAGTAGTGGGTCTGATTACAGTGGGAACTGTATGTGAAAATAAAAAGAAAGTATGTACTCACACTTTGTTTAAAAATATCAGGCACGTAGCGGTATCTTTATTTTGTCTGAAGTCCTCGGCCGTCCTCCGGTGTCATGGCTATGGTGGGGAAACGCACGGTCCCTTGCGTCTCGTGGTTCCGAGGTGAGTGCGTCCCAGGATAGGCACGTCAGCAGGATTGATGACGTTGGTAGGCGTGGTTGGAAGCGCTCGCGTTCGGAGCATGCGTGCTCCTTCATCAGGCGGTGTAAACAGCTGCAGCTTGTAGACACATATTTATAGTGGTTGAAGGGGGAAGGGGGAGTGTGGGAGGAAAAAAAAATGGGGGCGGTATCTATCTTTCTACTTTAAAAAACTTTAAAAACTTTAAAATTGGCCAACGCTGATCATGTATTAGAGGTGTTGAGAAGTTTAAAAGGATCATTCATGTTTGGTAACATAATTTGTGCTGAGATGTTTTGACTGTTAAAAATGTGTGTAGCAAGAGCAGGGGGGGGAGGGAAAGGTGATGATGTGGAAGTAATCATGAGGAGGGGAAGGGAATGTGAGTGTGGGCGGGACTGGGAGAGAGAGGGCTGATGGGGATTGTAGTTTGGTGGGTCAATATGTTATAGAATGACAGTAGTGTGGATGAGGTGAGGAATAAAAAATAATAAAAAGGAAGGTTGGCGAAAGGGGTGAAAGATGATGGGTGGAAAATGGAGGATATATTATTTATATATAGGGGAGAGTTTATAGTAGGCATGAAATAATGTGGGCAATTGGAGTGTGCTGCAGAATGGAGATATAGATGTGATCAGAATGAGAAAGAATAGGAAGTGATTAAAATGCTGTATTAAAGAGCTGTATTAAAAAATCTATATAAAATCTGTACAAGTAAAATATATATGAAAGTTATATATAAAAAAAAAAAAAAAAAGTTTTTAGATAATAAGGAGAAATTCCATGAAAGTGTACATATATATATATATATATATATATATATATATATATATATATATACACATTTAAAAAGACGTGTATATATATATATATATATATATATATATATATATATATACAAACAGGTGCAATGGCTCCTAATTTCAGGAAATATATGTAGATGATGGGGGGAAAAAATTAAAGAGATGGAAATGGTGTGATGGAGGAGGGAAGTGACGCTTGCTCTGATGACTGTTGGTGACCGGTAAAAATAAGAAGGGGGGGGGCTTGGGAGGTTTTATGGTTTATATGAGATTTTTTGCAAGCATGTATATATATATATACTCCAAGGGCTGGTCCTTTGGAGTGGGGGAGGGGTGTTTCGAAAAAGGTGGTAGGGTATTTTTGTGCGGGGGGGGGTATTTTTTGGGGGAGGGGGAAAATAAAAAGGGAGATGGGGGACAACGAATGGTGGCTAAAAAATGGAGGCTAAAAAATGGAGTGGATTTCGATCTCCTCGTTGAGTCCTCCTGGCTTGAGACTGTCCAGGGTGTAGATCCAGAAGGTTTCCCTCTCGCATAGGCGTTTGATGCGTTCCGCTCTAGGGAAAGTGTCAGGGATGGTTTCTATGGCCCAAACATGTAGGCCATTGGTTGAGCCTTGGTGGAATTCCGTAAAATGTCTTGGGAGAGTCAGGTTCTTCTTTTCCTCGATCGATCGCCTGTGTTCGCCAAATCTTTTTCGTAGTGTTCGGGTAGTGCGGCCTACATAGAGTAGGTTACATGGGCAGGAGAGACAGTATACTACGAATTCCGTAGAGCAGTTGTAGAATTGGTCAAGTTTGTAAGTTTGTTCTTTTGTGGTAAAATGTTTCTGTTTGTGTTGAACAAATTTGCATGTAAGACAGTTGTATTTTCGGCATTGGTACATGCCTTTGACTTCTAAAAAAGTGGTTGTGCGATTTGAATTGGTTTTTCGTGTCTTCAATTTACTGGGTGCTATTTTTCCTTTTAGGTTTTGTGCTCTTCTGTATGTAATTTTCGGTTTTTCGTCCAGACTGTCTTTGAGGTGGGGGTCTTCTCGTAGTATGCCCCAGTGTTTGTGGAAGATTTTTTCAATTTTTCTGTGTTGTGTATGAAATTGAGTGATGAATCTAGGCGCTCGGGAAGATGTGATGGGTGATGGCTTGTTTGTTCTTGGTACTTCGCTGAGAAAGTGATTATAGGCATCATTGACTAGGGTGCTGGGGTATCCTTTTTCTGAAAATTTCTTTATGAATAGTGTGCCTTGTTCTGTGTAATCTTCTAGGCGGGTGCAGTTGTGTTTGGATGATGGCAGCTTTGAAAATGGAGGTAGGAGTTGCCTTCGGTGGGTTTGGTGTAGTTTTTAGCGTGAATAAGGTTGTTGGAATGACTGAGTTCTAGGTCCAAGAAGGCTAAAGTGTCTGGATCACAAACGGAAGTGAAAGACAGGCCTAGGTTGTTGGCGTTACAGTAAGTGACAAAGGTGTCTGCTTGAGGCCGGGAGCCGTCCCAGATGATGACGATGTCATCAATGTATCGGCCAAAGTAAACTATATGTTTGGAAAAGGGGTTATTGTTCCAAATGGAGCGATGTTCCCAAAGGCCCATGGTCAGGTTGGCGTAGCTAGGTGCAAAATTTGCCCCCATGGCTGTGCCTTGTGTTTGCAGGTAGTATTTTTGTTCAAATAGAAAGTAATTGTGGGTCAGGCAGAATTTGGTGGTTTCTATAATGAATTCTGCCTGTCTTGAGTTGATGTCAGGGTTTTGTGAGAGGAAGTACTCAACCGCCTCAAGTCCAATGTTATGTGGGATTGATGTGTAAAGTGAGCAAACGTCGAGGGAGAGCCATAAGTACGTAGGTTCCCAACGATAGTTCTCTAGAGTGTTAAGTAGATATATGCCATCACGGATATATGCTGGCAGATTCTGGGCTAGTGGTTGCAGGAAATGATCAATATACATGGAGAATGGATTAGTGATGCTGTCCATGGCAGCCACTATAGGGCGTCCAGGGGGCTCAGTCAGGCTCTTGTGAATTTTGGGGAGATGATAAAAATAAGGTGTATTGTAATTGTCCCGTTTCAAAAATGCAGCTTCAGTTTTTGTAATGATTCCGTTGCTGGTGGCTTTATTGACTAGTAAGTCTGCTTCAATGAGAAATTTGGGTAGAGGGTCACTGGGTAGTATGGTGTATGTGTTTCTGTCTGATAGAAGTCTATGAGCCTCTTTGATGTAGGCGTCTCTGTTTTGCAGGACAATTCCGCCCCCTTTGTCGGCGGTTTTTATGACAAGATCTGTGTTTTGGGTGAGGGCTTTGAGGCATGCCCTTTCTGATGCTGTGAGGTTTTGATTGTGTGTGAATGCCGGAGTGTCTTTGCACAGACGTTTAATATCAGAGAAGACCACTTGGTAGAAACTCTGTAGGTACGGGCCTTTAACGTGGGTAGGGTTAAAGATGGATTTTGGGAGGAAAGTGGTGTGTTGGACTGGTGGAGAGGTGGGGAGATGTTGATTGAGATATGATGAGTAAATATCTGTCTCTTCATCACCACCACCAGTGTATAATTCCTCGAGAAGAGCTAGACCTGAGGCGTCTAATTCAAAATCTGGGGTGAGGTCGAGGTGTGTTGTTTCTGTGGTATCCTCAATAGTGGGGTTTTTATTGGCTTTAATGTTAAAAAACCTTTTGACAGTCAGATTGCGTATGAATTTGTTCAAATCTACGAACAGTGTGAATGGATTGGGAGTGGCTGAGGGTGCAAAGCTGAGGCCTTTGCTTAGTAGTGAGGTGTCTTGCGCACTGAGGGTTAGTGTAGATAGGTTATAGATTTTTATCGTTTGAGGAGTTTGCCCTTTCTCTTTTTGTCTTCTACACCCCCCTCGCCTGCCTCTTCTTCTAATTTTCTTTTTTGTGCAGGTTGGGGGGGGTTTTACTAAAAAAGAGAGGTCTAGGGTGGATGTGGGATCTGTGGTGGCAGGACCAGGTAGGCTTGTCTGCATAGTAGTAAATTGTGAGTCTGGATCGCATGGTGGTGGTTCAGACGTAGTGGTAGTTGTGTCTGGTAGAGGAGCATCTGGGTGGGTACTATCTACAATGTTTGACAAGGCTGGGGTGTGTGGGGTTTGTTTAGCGTTAGTGGGAAAGGCTCCACTTGTGGTGGCATTCATCCGTTTCTTCGTTCGATCTCTTTTTGGTTTAGGTCGGGCCGTCAAGGTGGGATGTTGAGTCTTCATCACGGGGGTTTGGTGCGTCCTCTGTGTGTGGTTACAGAGGGGGGGAATATGTTCACGATTTTGTGGTCTGTGAGGTGGATTAGTAGAACTTGGTCCGGACTGGTTCTTGTGCCAGGGTTGGTATGCATGCATCAGGGGAACTGGTGCACCAGTGTGGTGCATCAGGGGGAATAGGGGTGGTATTGGGGGGGTAGTTTTGGGCTTCCAATTGAATACTTTTGATGATGTGTAGTCATCAACATCACGCCTCATTTTATTGAGTTTTGTTTTGATTAGATAGTCTTCGTCTTTTTTGGTTTTTTTCTTTAGGATGTGGAGCCAGGTTATCGGAAGATGATTGATTTGGTTTAGAAGAGTGTGGATGTACTCTTTGACTTTCTCAGTTAGTGATTCTATTTTTTCTTCTCTTTGTTTTATTATGATATCTATCCATTTTTGGGAGCAGAAATCGGATACGTATTCCCACTCTTTTTGTCGTTCTGGTGTAAGAAACGAGCATCTGTGTTTAATCCTAAGGCCTCTAGGGGTAATTTTAGAGAGCCGATATCTTTGTAGAAAGAATTTGTCCCACCATTGGTGGTTTAGGGATATAATGGTATCCTCTATTTTTCTGAACATGGCGCAGAGTTTTCCATATGTTGCTTGATTGACAGTGGTGTTGCTGATAAAAAAGTAGGTGGGGAACATCGTGTAGAGGTGTTCCAAATATTCATGTCGAACTTCTTCTAGGGCTAGGATTAGTTCCATGGTTGAAATGGTGGGAAAAAAGAAAAAAAGAAAAGGAGAAAAAAAAAAAAAAAAAGGAAAAGAAAAGGGGGGGGGGTATATTTGGCTGTGGAAAGGGGACGTGTTCGGTGAGAAGGGAAAAGGAAAAGAGGAAATATATATATATATAAGTATATATATATATATATATACACACATATATATATAGTGGAAAAGAAAGGTATATATATTTTGGGGGGGGGGGGGGTTGAGGGTGGGGGGGGGTTGGGGGAAAAAAGGAGGGAGGGGAAAAAAAGAGAGGTGGGGGATCAGTTAGTATGTGGGAAAAAAAGTGTGTGAAGGTGTGTTGGGATATTGCTGGAGTGAGTGTTCAGTGTTATCTTTTTGTGTGTGCAAAAGAAGTGTCTATATATGTTTTATCTTCAATTTGTATCTTTAATGTGGGGATGTTTTTATTTTTTTTGGGGGGGGGGGCTAATAATAGATCAGCGCTCTTTTTTTGAAAGACTGCCACCAGGACTAAAATAACAGACCAAGGGGTAAACCCCTTGGTCCGTTGTTTTAGTCCTGGTGGCAGTCTTTCAATAAAACTGTTGGATGGATATTGGTGTGCAGCTATTTTTTCTCACTTGGTCTCACCTGTCCTCTGCCTATCTATTATAAAGCATCCACTGTGGAGGCTCTAAAAATTTAGAGTCAGGACTGCAGATAATATTGGGGTGACGTGAAGTGGTTCTGCAGCTTATGCATGTATTTGCAAATGTATGCAAACTAAACCTCTGTTTTTACTGCACAATGTTAGACAGGATAATTTGGTTGGTTGCAGACTGGTCGGTAAGTTGAGCTGGGAATTTTCTTTGGTTTTGTGTGACATGGTATATACCTAGTATAATGTAACTATGAATAAAATATCCATGCCTGGAATTCTTCTTTAAAGCACTGGGCTGGTAGTGTTTTTTTGGCAATGAAAGACTTCTAACGTTTTTATTTTGAACTATTGTTAAAAAACATTTGCCTAGTCAAATTTGTATTTACCAGATCTTGTGCACCCATCCCTAGAAAAGATTCAGTAAGTTGAATATGAACATCCTTTAATAGAGACCTCAAGCTGATGTAACATTTTAGAGATGCTCAAAAAAGCATCAAGTTAATATTGTAGCGTTGACTAATCTTTTACTATTGTGTGGTAGACTTGTAGAGTTACATGCATCACGCATTCCACTACTCCCCTTACCTGCTTCTCTTTCACGTGCAGTTTATGCAAATAATTCATTGCTAGCAGCCAATCAGCTTTCATTGGCAAAGGAAAGCCCCCCTCCTCTTTGAATGTCTACGCTAGTATAGCCACCTAGTTAGTTACAGCTCTCTCCCTACTTCTTCTCCTCCCCTCCTGCTGCTCTTATAGCTGTGTGAGGCAGAGATAATGTGTGCAGTATTCAGAACAGCATGTGCATGTGTGTGAGTGCAAGGGAGATCTGATCTCTTTCCCTCTTTTGTCTGCTTTGCAGCTGCTTTATATTTCTCCCTTCCTGCACAGAAACTCTTTTACTTTCATCTGCCTCCCAATCCAGTGGGCTCCTTTTAGTAAGAAGCTCATGCTTGATTGTACTCATAAAGGGATCTTATTTGCACCAATAACACTTAAAAAAAAAACAAAAAAAAAAGTCTTTCACTGCTGAAGGAATATTTGATCCCAAAGTCATAATTTTCCCTTTTTTGCCCCCCTTCAATAAATCCACACAGGCGACGGTGGAAAAAAAAAAAAAAGCAGAGTTGTTCCCTGGGCAGTGATTCACTAACTTTGCTGGAAAAAAACTAGGGAAAGCAAGCAACACACATTGGCAGATTTAAGGCATTTTCAGCGTCTGCTCCATGTGTTTAGACCATTAAGTGGATGGGGCAAGGAAAAGGGATGGGACTGAACTGCAACTGCTGCCTTGTCTATCTGTTCTTGTGTATCCTGTCATGTAAGATCTGCACAGGTAGGTTCAAAGCTTCTGTTTGGTGTCAGTATGTGTACTCTTGTCTACTGCAACTGCATTCTGTATGCCCATACAGACAACTGAAGATCCATAGCTTGAAATGTGGATCATTCATTGCTACAGATCATCTTAATTTATTTTTATGTTTCCATAACGGCCCTGTATCTTTTTGTGATGTGTGTCTTTTAAGTAGTTACAGTAGCCTTTGAGCAGGCAGCATCCCTGTGACTTACATTCTGGGAACTGTTTGATGTTGAAACAGATATATATCAAGGTCAAGTGTACCTAACACAAACTAGAGAAATTCTTAGAATGCTGTTAAATTCCTCACTTGTCTTGAAAAGATTTATTACTTTAGTGCTTGTATTTATTTTACGTTTCTTTTGTTATATTTTATACTACCAATATTTTGCATACTTTAAGTTCTGAAAAAGCTGTTTAATTGTTGCCAAGTTCTTTAAACCAGTTGTAGAATGTATCATCTAACCATTATTACAACAAATTAAACTCTGTGAATGTTCAGATTGCCAGGTAGACATGACCATACAGGGGTTTTGCTGAAGGCAAATGACACGCAGGTCAGGTATCTGTGCTAAAATTTGTATTTTCTCAATGAAATAATGAATGAAACTCCTGCTGATTTTATTAAAAATGTTTGAAGATGTCAAGCTTTAAAGTAAGGAATGACAATTTAGAGAGTTATTCATATCTATCTGCAGGTAGACTGAAGGTTGCTTATATGTGATTCAAATCTTGGTGGGATTATTAAATGTCATTGAGTATTGTGCAAAGTGCAATAACCTCTAACAACAATTCAGAGTCACATTCATATTGAAATGACTTCTTGAAAGTGAAATTTGATTGGTCGCTAGATATTAATGCCTTGTTGACTCCATCTGCACTATCATAATACAACAAACCTATAGCATATTTTCAGCGAAAACATATCTTGACTTACTATTTCAATATTTGACCAAAAGTTTTTTGATGTGACATTTTTTATGCTTGTGGTTGGTTAATTCCATTAATGCTTTTTTTATATAGATTTATAAAATGTTTCCTTTAGGGGCTTATTTAAATCAGAAGGTATAGTCAGCCTACTGAAGGCTACTGAGACACATGTGGTTAGCTACAGAGGATCTGAGCTAGTAAATGAATTGCATACAAACATCCAGGCACGTGCAGAGTAATTTAAAACAAATTGAGTTCTCTTGCTTTTGATTGGATGTTTGAAATGATGTGAAGTGAAGTGAATACAGATTTATTCACTGAATTCAACCTCATTTCACACTTAATAAAATCAGACCCATGGGGGTGCAGCTCTGCATAGAAACTTCCATTTTTTTAATATTGCCAAAGCTTAATTGAACAAGCTGAAGTTAGAAGCTGATTGATTTCTAGGCAGAACTGCACCAGATTTTGCACTCTCCAGTTTCAGTAAATCAACCCCATAGAGTATATTGCTTTCAACCAGTCTCATAAGAGGAATAGCAAACTTGCCATAGATTTGTAGACCTAGCTGCCAGAGACTTTTCTTTCTTGACAATTGACATGCCATTCAGCCACAGATTAGGCCACTCATGGTAATGGCCAAATGTAATGATAATGTACTGATCTGACATTTCATTTAGAAGCAATAGAATCGGCCATTTAAGAGCCATACAGAAATAAAGATGCACCCAGCAAAAGCATTGCGTCTTCCATGTCACGCTAAAATAACTGGATGTATAACCATTATCATTGCCAAACCATGTGCATGCCAGTTATTGCCAAAGAAGGTGGCAGATAAGCATTTGTTTCATGTAGTAGAGTTAATATGCTAAAGGAAAATAGGGCATTCACTTTGAATAGGGAATCTTCTTGTAGGTAAGTAAATTTGACTAAAATCCATTTTGAAAAGAATACCCAATCACAGGCAAGGAAAGAAGTATTTTTTCTAACACATGATTTGATAGTGAAAGTCAGTAGTGTTTCACCTCATTCATTAACCTAAGGGGACATTTCCTTGCAAAGTGAACAGTCTATTTGCCTCTAGTAAATCAATGTCTATGGACATTTCAAAAGGCAGTCAGAATTCATACCCCTAGTGTGCAGGAAGCACTGTCCAAATACATAAAAGCAACCATGGCCATGCCTATAGTTGCATACAGTGTATCATTCAAAACTATACACATGTAGGTGGGTTTAAATACTAGCATGTAGATTATCCTATTCAAGTACAGCTGGAACAAAAACTTTCAAAAGACTAGCTTCACTTTAAATAAAATACTTTAAATTCCAGAGGTCAAATATTTTTTTTTTATTTGATTTGTAGTTGCTTGTATATGATATTCAAAAGTCATATGACACAATAGTAACACCTGCATGAATTAACCACCTGAATAACTGTATTTATTGGTGTATAATACTCACTTTTTCACCCTGAAAATCGGGTGCAAATAGTGTGTGCATGTTATACGCCGATACTGCAATTTGGGCTGGCTAGGAGGGAACAGGGAGGGGGGTGGGACGAGCGCCATCAGTTTACATACAGTGAGAATCTCCTGTTTATTCTGTAATTTACTCTGTTACAGAGTTATTCTGTAATTTACTCTGTTACAGAGCGGCCTCTGTAATAGGAAGTCCCGTCACCTGGGCCGCCATTGGACCAGTGTTCTGTCTATCATAGAAGCCGGTCCAGGAGGTGGGAATTTGTATTAAAGAGGCCGCAAGTAAACAGGAGATTCTCACTGTATGTAATCTGATGGCGCTTGTCCCACCCCCATCTCTGTCCCCTCTGAGGCAGCAGTAATCTGAGGTGAGACTGCAGATGGGCATTGATGAGGCTGCATTCATGGCAATGATGAGGATGCATATGGGCATTTATCAAGCTGCATTGATGGGCAATTGTGAGGCTGTAGATGGGCATTGATCAGGTTGCATTGATGGGCAATTGTGAGGCTGCAAATGGGCATCGACCAAGCTGCATTGATGGGCAATTGTGAGGCTGCAGATGGACACTGATCAAGCTGAAGTGATGAGAAATTGTGAGGTTGCAGATGGCATTGATCAGGCTGCATTGATGGGCAATTGTGAGGCTGTAGATAGGCAGTGATCAGGCTGCATTGATGGGCAATTGTGAGGCTGCAAATGGACATTGATAAAGCTGCATTGATGGGCAATTGTGAGGCTGTAGATGGGCATTGATCAGGCTGCATTGATGGGCAATTGTGAGGCTGCAAATGGACATTGATCAGGCTGCATTGATGGGAAATTGTGAGGCTGCAGATGGGCATTGATCAGGCTGCATTGATGGGCAATTGTGAGGCTGCAGATGGTCAGGATCAAGCTGCATTGATAGGCAATTGTGAGGCTGCAAATGGACATGGATCAAGCTGCATTGATGGGCAATTGTGAGGCTGTAGATGGGCATTGATCAGGCTGCATTGATGGGCAATTGTGAGGCTGCAGATAGGGATTGATCAGGCTGCATTGATGGGCAATTGTGAGGCTGCAGATGGGCATTGATCAAGCTGCATTGATAGGCAATTGTGAGGCTGTAGATGGGCATTGATCAGGCTGCATTGATGGGCAATTGTGATGCTGCAGATGGCATTGATCAGGCTGCAGATGGGCAATGGTGAGGCTGCATTGATGGCCACTGACCCTTACTTTGCTTCAAAGTTTTTTTTTTCCTGAATCTTCCCTCCTAAAATGAAAGTGTGTGTTATACGCCTGTGGGTGTTATATGCCAATAAATACGGTATTAACAACACCTACGTTTTAACAGCAATATGTTACTTTATGTTTTTATCATACAATTAGTGATTTTGGTCTGGAATACAATGTTGGTATACTGTTTTTAGTGACCAATAACAAATGTGGATTGAAAAAAAAAATCCTTTTAAAGTGTTACTAAACCCACAACAGTAAATCAGACTGTATATGCAGTAAAGCATGCTTGTTATACTCACTGTATTAATCCTCTGCATTGTGTAAAAAAGCAGTTTGTTCCTGTCTTCTCTGATCCTCCCCTTCTTTTACTGTTCCCGATCCATCTCCTGATAGTACAGAACCTTGGAGGCACTCTTTTCTTGGGAGGGTGCATGTGATCAGCACAGGGCCAGTCAGCAATGTCCAGACAGAGGGACAGAAGTCATGCAGCCTCATAGGTCAGTCAGAGGAGAATGAAAACTCCTCCTTGAAGCGTTAACCAGTGCTTGGCCGAACACTAATAGAAGTCACAAGACTGATATATACTGCTGATGAGAAAATGTATTTAGCAGTTTATATTTACTAAAATAGTTGCATTTCCGTGTTCTGTGTACTGTGGGAAACCAGATATAGTGAAGTGCAGGGTCCTGGGTTTAGTAACACTTTAAGCTCTTTTGTAAGCTATTTGTTGAAACATATGCACTGTAAAGTCTGAGAAGAGGATTTAGTTATTTGATCTTAGTGGTTCAGTATAATCAGGTCCCTTATAGCAGTGTTTCTCAACTCCAGTCCTCAAGGCGCCCCAACAGGTCATGTTTTCAGGATTTCCATTATTTTGCACAGGTGATTTGATCAGTTTCACTGCCTTAGTAATTACCACAGCCATTTCATCTGAGGGTAATCCTGAAAACATGACCTGTTGGGGCGCCTTGAGGACTGGAGTTGAGAAACACTGCCTTATAGTATAGATGGTATTTATTAATGTCAGTGACTGTTGCTTTATGAGCGGTGGATTGAATGGATATGAACATTAAAGTGGTTACTGTAATGCAATTCACACCATCTAATTAGTGACTCAACCATCCTTCTGGTGGCCATGTGTTAATATAGATTTACATGCAGGTAGTTTACAGTACCATAGGGCCCAGGGCAAAGATACCATTAGTGTGTTCCCATGACAAATTTCATGATGAGATTTTGAATTACGTAATGGGATTTTTTGAGTAACCATCTTGAATATGGCTGGTTTTGTTGCAAGCATGACCTGGTGGCCTTATCATGCTGCATCCTGCTATACTGTCAGTTTTTGGCTGAAAATGGGGGCAACATTTATCTATTTATGTGTTCACAACAGGATCCAAAAGAAGTAAGGATGCTTTGCTTTGGTTTGCTGGTGTACTCATAGTTATACAATGCAAACAGAATCAGTGTGTGACCTGAATTTTCAGAGGTATAAGTGCACAATTGTTGTCACCATGGATGTCTACTTGGCTGAAGGTCACCCATGGTCATAATAAACACAGCCATTTGATAAGTTCCTATGTTAAGACAAACAGTTGTCTTGCAATGCCTGCCTAATAATTTTAGTGTGGTAATTTGTTACCAAAACCATCTGGATTGTAGGCTGGCATTAAAACCAATATGTACTGTATAAGTTTAACATTTATAGGTTAGTTCTAAATAGGAAAGCTTGAGAATACCTAGCTGCCTGATGTATGGGCTAGAACAATGCTATTGGTATTCAGTCCCTGAGAGAGCACTGAATGCCTGCAGAAACATAAATATTTTTATATAATTTATTGTAAAAATGTAGCAGTAATAGGATGTACCAATATATGGGAAACAAAATAGTGTATTATAATGTTAATTTTAGAGTATTTACACTGTGGGGATGATTTTCTAAAACTTACTAGTGCAGCCCTGCATAGCAACCAACCAGCTTCCATTGTTTTATTGTCAAAGCTTAAAGCGGAGTTCCACTTTTGAGTAAAAGTTCCACTTATCTGTCTCTTCCCCCCCTCCGGTGCCACATTTGGCACCTTTCGGGGGCGGGGGGAGTGGGTACCTTATTTTGACAGGTACTGTTACCCACTTCCGGAGATGGCGCCACAGCGCTGTCTCTCAGAAGTTCAGCCCCCCTCCTCCTTCCTCCGCCACCGATCCGAAGATCAGCTAAGGTGCCGACATTTCAGGCTCCCTGGACAGGTAAGTGTCCATATATTAAAAGCCAGCCGCTGCAGTATTTGTTGCTGCTGACTTTTATTTTTTTGTGGAGGTGGGCTGGACCTCCTCTTTAATTGTGCAAGCTGAAGTTAGAAGCTGATTGGTTCCTAGGCACAGATGCACCCAATTCTGTGCGACCTTTTTTAGTAAATCTCCCCCTGTATGTTCCATAGAGCCACACATAGGCTCAGGGGTTTGTTTGTATTTTTTTTTTTTCTATTTTTCAGACTTTGTGTGCTAAGGGAAAATATTCACTAACATTTTAGTAATTTTCCCATTCAAATTTAAGCTATTAAAATAAATGTATCTTTCATGTTGTCATTCTATAGAAGTACGGAAACCAACATTTTAGCTATAAAATAAAGGAAGCTTTTAATAACAACATACATTTGAAAGAAACAAAACATTCTGTGGGGATGTATAATATATCTAAATCTATGCGTAAATTGTCTGTGCTATATAAATACCTGTAATAAACAAATACTTTCCAAAAGCGTATATACGGTAATTGAAAACTCCTCTAAGTTGGTTTTAAGTTACTAACTAGTATTCTGAGAATCCTAAGAAGGTTAAAATATGTAAAAATCCAAGATTTTGAGCTTTTATACATATAGCTAGCTGTTAAAGTATATTAAAATGCAAGATGTTAAATCTGGGGATATACTTATAAAACTGCAAATGTTGGCACATATTTGGTGAATGTGCAGAAATGAGGCACTTGAATCTGACTACTGTAAGTTGACCCTATTTTCATTAATATATCCCTTATTCAACAATACCGGCACTCATTAAAAACGCTTCAATACATGCACATTTCCTAATGTTTTAGCAAGAAATTGCTGACTACGTTGCACAGGTGCTTGTCAAAATATTCCTAGTTGGGCCTGTGCATGCGGTCTGCACTCTCTATTATTCCTATGCAGCTTCTGAGTATGAGCTTGTACTCAGAGGTTCAACTGGAAAAAATTACTTTATCGGAAATTACTTGGCTTAGAGAGCACATTTGCAAATGTAAGCCTGCAAGGGGTGCTAGGGAATTGAACTACATTATAATTCCAACTGCACTAAAGATGCATTTACATTTTGTACAGGGGGGTTGATTTACTAAAACTGGAGAGTGCAAAATATGATGCAGCTCTGCATAGAATCCAATCATCTTCCATTTTTTTTTTTTGTCAAAGCTTAATTGAACAAGCTGAAGTTAGAAGCTGACTGGCTACCATGCACAGCTGTACCAGATTTTGGACTCACCAGTTTTAGTAAGGCCCCTTTCACACTGGGGCGGGATCGGCGGCGATGGTAAAGCAGCGCTATATTTAGCGCTGCTTTACCGTCGTCTTAGCGGCGGTTTTCGGCCGCTAGCGGTGCGGTTTTAACCCCCGCTAGCGGCCGAAAAAGGGTTAAAATACCCCGCAAAGTGCCGCCGTAGCGGCACTTTGCAATGGTATTGCCGCGGTATTACTGCGGTGTCCCATTGAAATCAATGGGTAGGAGCGGTATAGGAGCGGTGAATACACCGCTCCTATACCGCTCCAAAGATGCTGCTAGCAGGACTTTTTTGACTGTCCTGCTAGCGCACCGCTCCAGTGTGAAAGCCCGCCGGTTTTCACACTGGAGTGAATGGGGCCAGATTTTTTCAGGCGCTGTACAGGCGCTATTTTTAGCGATGTACCGCCTGAAAAACGCCCCAGTGTGAAAGGGGCCTAAATCAACCCCATAGTATCCCATAATTCCCATCATTTTTGGTATTGAATATTTGTTGTATTACCTCATTACTCCTTTTTTTTTTAGAAGTACACAAAACATATTTTTAGTGAAATGTGAAGAATACCCGGATGCTGAATTTAAAGATGCATCCAATGCCTTTGTGAAAATCAGTATTGGGCACTGCATTCTGAGTTTTTGTCAGGGTTGGAGAGAGTTCATAGGTAGTAAACCTTATATATTGTGCCATTTGGCTCAAAATACCTTTTCAGAGAAGATTCAGAGGATAATAGGAACATACCCTGAATGGTCCTTTTTTGATACCTGTTTTTACCATCCTGTAAAACCCACTTGGATTTCTGATGGATTTCTGATGAGACCACTCTGTGTATGTAAACCTATACATCTCTTAGAAAAGTAACTGGCTACTATACCATACAAGAATGAAAATAACATTTAGACTTGTTTAGTAAAGGAAAGGGGAGCACAATGATGATGCAATAAAGTGCAATAACACAGCAAGTTTAAGTTTACTGCTGTCAAATCAGTTATGAGATATCTGTAATGAATCATTGTGGGTTTTTCTTTTGCATGTCAGCTGTTCTTTTTACCCTACCTCACAGAATACAACCATCAAATCCAATTTATTATTATTATTTATTATTATGATACATGATTTATATAGCACCAACAGTTTGCGCAGTGATTTACAACATGAGGGCAGACAGTACAGTTACAATACAATTTGATACAGGAGGAATCAGAGGACCCTGCTCATTAGAGCTTACAATCTAGGAGGAAGGGTCAAGTGATAACTGTGGGGGGATGGGTTGATGGAGAAAATAAAAGTACAGTGGTTGGCTGTGGGCAGGATAAGCTTCTCTGGAGAGAAGGGTTTTTAGGGATCATCTAAAAGCAAACAGAGTAGGAGATAATCAGACATATTGGGGTAGGGAGTTCCATATGATAGGAGAGGCTCTGGAAAAATCCTGGAGGCGAACATGGGGGGAGGTGATGAGGAGGTCTTGTGAGGAACGAATAGAGCGATTAGGTTGGTATTTTGAGATTAGGTTAGTGATGTAGCTGAGGGCAGAGTTGTGGATGGCTTTGTAAGGTGCTTTTAGTATTTTGAATTTAATTTGTTGGGTGAGCCGAAGCCAGTGGAGGGATTGACAGAGAGGAGTAGCAGACACTGAGAAGTTGTTAAGGTGAATGAGCCTAGCAGCAGCATTCATGATGGACTGAAAGGGGGGATAGCCTATATAAAGGTAAACCAATGAGTAGGAGTTGCAGTAGTCGAGGCGAGAGATGACCAGGGAGTGAACTAGGAGATTTGTGGTTTCATTGGTTAGAAAGAGCCTTACTTTGGAGATGTTGCAGAGGTTGAGGCTGCATGATTTGGACAGTGATTGGACGTAGGGCTTAAAGGATAGATCAGAGTCCAGGATTACACCTAGAACCTTGCCATGCAGGGATGGGCTCATAGTTGTGCCATTGATCTTGGCAGAAAGATCAGGGGAAGGGGCACGTGGGGGAGGAAAAATTATGAGCTTGGTTTTGGATAGATTGAGTTTGAGTAAGTGGTGTGACATCAAGACCAATATGTCTGCTAGTAAATTAGTGTTGAATTTAAAGACCTGTAATGTGGAAGCTGTGCCGAAAAAAAAGGGAAACATAACTCAAAGGACTAGCTACTAATATTGCTTCTTGTTTACTCATCTTTTCCTATTAAAGATTTATGGTGACGAGGTTGATGTACTGAAGGCAAGGGAGTTGCCCCTAAAACTTAGTGAATTTAGTGAAAGTTTGCAAACAATACCCAATTATATGCATAAAGAATATAGAGCGACTGTCACAAGAATGCTTAGGCAAATTGGCAAATTTTAAATTTTTGTATATATTTCTTATATGATATGAAATCTTCAATGTTTGAGCATAGGTCCACTTTAATGAAATACTTTTTAACGGAAATAGTTGATTATATAGATTATGTTGTATTATGGGAAGCAAAGTAGTAGACCTTTATTAACAGGTTTAAGCATATGCTTTTATGCTTTTGTTGACTTTCTGTTTCTTGTTTTATCTTTATCTTTTATTCTGGCTTTTAACTACATAGTTCTTTTTTTTATATTTGAGGTCTGGTCTTGCCTTTCCAATGGGATGAGGAATCAGAGGTGGTATTTCCAACAGTCTGGGGCTCTCAGGAGTTGAGACAAGTACGGCAAGGAGGAAAGAATGTTGTGGGACTGGAAATTCCTGAACTTTATAGAAACCACAGTACTGAGGATCTGTCTTTACCAAATAACCAGGCTGCTAGTTCGAGAGAGGTACGATCCGTATCCTCTTCATCTACTCCCACTTTCTTTGACCAGCAAATGGATCAAGAAGAAGAGAATTATTATGAACATGACTCTCATGAGTTTTATCACTTTTCTCCATTTCCTTGGTTTTCTGGAACAAATAACAAAAATACATCTCCTCCAAGTATGTCAGACCCATCATCACTTTCATATCCTCCTCAGGACAAGCCCACTAGTTCTTCACAGCAATCAGTGGATGATAGCGGAAAGCTGAAAATAAAGATCTCTGCCTTTGGGAGGGAATTGTATTTACTACTGAAGAGGGATAATCACTTTTTGTCTCCGGGATTTGTGGTGGAGGAAAGAAGGAGAGAGAAGAAGGAGTCTCTAAATACTGGAGATACTGACAGGAACTGTTACTATAGCGGTACCGTTCTCCGCCATCGTGGCTCATTTGCTTCCTTCAGCACATGTGGTGGATTGGTAAGTCTATGGTGTTAGTAAGTACAATTTAAAATTATGAGTAAATTAATGGACTATGATCCCTTCCTATGATCCCTTGCAGCCTAACTGGACAGGGATTTCTACATAGAACAGCATCCCGTTGACACTCCTTCAGTGCTTTGCAGCCTTTCCTCATCGGGTCTAAATATCTAAATATGTAATGTATCATGTAGACTGCTGTGAGGATGGGGCAAGGCATAAATAATTATTTCTATCTGAATGATACTGATCATATGTAATTGCAAACTAAAAAGAAACATTGGTGGATGGAGTTGAGAATCCTTGGTTAAGAGAACCACTGGCTCACATCTAGATGTTCCCACAGCACCATATTTTGTGATACAGCACTGCATCGTTGACAATTGCGCAGTCATGCGCCATTGTACACAGACAAAATGTATGTTTTTTTCCCCACAAATAGAGCTTTCTTTTGGTGGTATTTGATCACCTCTGAGGTTTTTATTTTTTTTGCACTATGAACAAAAAACAGTGACAATTTTGAAAAAAATATATATTTTTTTACTTTTAGCTATAATAAATATCCAAAAAAATATAAAAAAAAAAAAAAAATTTCTTCATAAATTTAGGCCATTATGCATTCTTCTATATATTTTTGGTAAAAAAAATATCACAATAAGCGTATGTTGATTGGTTTGCGCAAAAGTTATAGCGTGTACAAAATAGGGGATATATTTATGGCATTTTTATTATTTATTTATTTTTTTACTAGTAATTGCGTTGATCAGCAATTTTTAGCAGAATTGCGACATTAGGGTGGACAGATCAGACACTTTTGACACTTTTTTGGGACCATTGACATTTTTACAGTGATCAGTGCTATAAATAGCCACTGATTACTGTATAAATGTCACTGGCAGGTAAGGGGTTAACACTAGGGGGCGATCAAGGGGTTAAGTGTTCCCTAGGGAGCTGTTTCCAACTGTGGGGGCAGTGTACTGACTGGGAGTACAGAGAGATCGCTGTTCCTGATCCCTATAAACAGCAGATCTCTCTCTACTCTACTCTCTATAGAACGGGGATCTGTCTGTGTACATTGACAGATCCCTGTTCTGGCTCTCTGAGGGGCGATCACGGGTCGCCGGCGGACATCACAGCCGCCGGTCTTGCGTATTGACTCCGGCATAGCGATATAGCTCTGCCAACCTGCCGCAGTATAATAACGGCGGTTGGTCGGTAAGCAGTTAAAGCATATGTTTAAAGCTGATTAGTTTAAAGTTATCTAATGGGATTTCAAAATGACATAGGGCATTTTTTAACCGCTTCCCGACTGGCGCACGACGATGTACATCGGCAGAATGGCACGGACAGGCATAAGGGCATACAGGTACATCCCTTTGAATTTTCTGCCGTGCCATCGCGTGCGCGCCGCCGGCGGCGCGCTTACGCGCCGGTCGGGACCTCAGTAAGTCCAATCGCGGGTCCCGCGGACTTGACCGCCGCGGTGATACCCGCAATCGTCTCACGGGGAGGAAGAACGGGGAAATGCTGATGTAAATAGCATCTCCCCATTCTGCCTAGCAACAAGTGACACTGATCTCTGCTTCCTGTGACTGGAGCAGAGATCAGTGATCAGTAAAACACAGCCACACCCCCCACAGTTAGCAACATGCCCCTAGGACACACGTAACCCCTACACTGCCCCCTCCTGGTTAACTCCTTCACTGCCAGTGTCATTTACACAGGAATCAGTGCATTTGTATAGCACTGATTGCTGTATAAATGACAATGGAAAATGTGTCAAAAATGTCCGATGTGTCCACCATAATGTCGCAGTCACAATAAAAAACGCTGATCGCCGCCATTACTAGTAAAAAATTATTTTTATTAATAAAAATGCCATAAAACTATCCCATATTTTGTAAACGCTATAACTTTTGCGCAAACCAATCAATAATCGCTTATTGTGATTTTTTTACCAAAAATATGTAGAAAAATACGTATCGGCCTAAACTGAGGAGAAAAAATGTTTTTTTATATATTTTTGGGGTATATATATTATAGAAAAAAGTAAAAAATAATGCGTTTTTTTCAAAATTGTCGCTCTTTATTTGTTTATAGAGCAAAAAATAAAAACCGCAGGAGTGATCAAATACCACCAAAAGAAAGCTCTATTTGTGGGAAAAAAAGGACGTCAATTTTATTTTGGAGCCATGTCGCACGACTGCGCAATTTTCAGTTAAAGCAACGCAGTGCCGAATCGCAAAAAGTGCTCTGGTCTTAAGCCAGCAAAATGGTCCGGTCTGAAAGTGGTTAATAAGTGAACTTACCCTTTATGCAGAAAGGTAGATATTAAATGCAACTAGTACTTGAATTTGACTAGATATGAGCCTCTTGTAATCCTATATTTGGGAACACTTAGACTGGGGGAGAGAAAGACAGACCTAGGATTCAGTCAGCAGGGCTATATGTACATGTGATGACAAGGGACTTACCAGCAGGTGGAAAGGGAGGAGCTCATCAATGCATTGTTGCACTTTTACTGTCCAGTCACAGACTAGGGACAGATTAGTGGCACAGTATAACTGAAGTAATAAAAAGTCAGGTTACTAGCCTGCCTCTGCTGGCTGGTGGGGCTTTATAAATCCAAGGAATGGATGGGTTAAGTTACACATCCCCTGGCAGGTACAAAGCTCACATCTGTGTATCAAAAGTATATTTAGCGGTTTGCTTGCATTTCAACTTTCAATGTAAAAAACCTTTTAACTGATCAATAGGGATGAGCCTAACACCCCCCAATTCATACGAACAAGCAAACACTGTTAAAGTCTATGGGACACGAACATGAAAAATCAAAAGTGCTAATTTTAAAGGCTTATATGCAAGTTATTGCCATAAAAAAGTATAGGGGGACCCGGGTTCTGCCCCAGGGGACATGTATCAATGCAAATTTTTTTAAAAAAATGGCTGTTTTTTCAGGAGCAGTGATTTTATTAATGCTTGAAGTGAAACAATAAAAATGAAATATTCCTTTAAATATCATGCCTGGGGGTGTCCTTAGTATGCCTGTAAAGTAATGCATCTTACCCGTGTTTAGAACAATACTGCAGCAAATGGAATTTCTAAAGGAATAAATCTCATTTAAAACTGCTTGCGGCTGTAATGTATTGTCAGATTTCGGCAATATAGAGTAAGAATCCCCCCAAAAACCATACCAGGCCCTTCAGATCTGGTATAGATTTTAAGGAGAACCCTGTGCCAAAATAAAAAAAATGGCGTTCCCTCCAAAATCCATACCAGACCCTTATCCAAGCACGCAACCTGGCAGGCCGCAGGAAAAGGGGGGAGAGAAAGCGAACCGTACCAGGCCACATGCCCTCAACATGGGGAGGATGCTTTGGGGCCCCCCCCAAAACACCCTGCCCCCATGTTGATGGGGACAAGGGCCTCATCCTCACAACCCTTGCCCGGTGATTGTGGGGGTCTGCAGGCGGGGGGGCTTATCGAAATCTGAAAGCCCCCTTTAACAAGGTGACCCCTAGATCCTGCCCCCCCTATGTGAATGGGTATCGGGTACATTGAACCCCTACTTATTCACCAAAAAAAGTGTCAAAATGTTAAAAATTACAAGAGACAGCTTGGGACAAGTCCTTTATTAAAAAATTCAAAAATAAAACTGTCCCACAAAGTTCATGAGTCTTCGATCACAGCACCAACGGACCAAGAAAAAAAAATGCAACAACTCCGCCTTCATGGGAGGCTCCCGCTGACTGAATCCTCTTCTTGATGACAGCTGTTATATAGCTGAGGGCGGGGACACCCGGTGACATAAACAGGTGACCCCGGCCCTCTCTGACATTACGTGATGTTTTTTTTTTTTTGTTTTTTTTCTTGGTCTATCGGTGCTGTGTTTGAAGATGAATGGACATCGCGGGACAGTTTTTTTTTTTTAAATAAAGGACTTGTCTCAAATTGTCTACTGTAATTTTTAAAATTTTGACACTTTTTTTGGTGCATGAGTAGGAGTGCAATGTACCTGATATCCATTCACATGGGGGGGGCAGGATTTGGGGGTCTTCCAGATTCCGATAAGCCCCCCGCCTGCAGACCCCCACAACCACTGGGCAAGGGTTGTGGGGATGAGGCCCTTGTCCCCAATGATGGGGACAAGATATTTTGTGGGCGACCCAAAGAATCCTCCCTATGTTGCGGGCATGTAGCCTGGTACAGTTCAGGAGGGGGGGCACTCTCTCGCCCCCCCCCCTTTTCCTGCGACCTGCCAGGTTGTATGCTCAGGGTCTGGTATGGATTTTGGGGGGACCCCTGCGCCATTTTTTTTTGAAAAAAATTGGTGCAGGGTTCCCCTTAATATTCATACCAGACCCAAAGGGCCTGGTAATGGACTGGGGGGAACCCATGCCGTTTTTTTTTCAATGATTTTTATCTGTTTTGCCGGGATCTGACAATACATTACAGACGCAAGCAGTTTTAATTTACTTTTTTTACTTTAAAAATTTCATATTGCTGTGGTACTGTTCTAAATACAGGAAAAATGCGTTACTTTACAGGCATACTAAGTATGCCCTCCAGGCACAATATTTAAAGGAATATTTCATTTTTATTGTTTCACTTTAAGCATTATTAAAATCACGGCCGTTTTTAAAACTTTTTTTTGCATTGATACATGTCCCCTGGGGCAGGACCCAGGTCCCCATACACTTATTATGACAATAACTTGCATATAAGCCTTTAAAATTAGCACTTTTGTTTTTTAATTTTAGTGTCCCATAGACTTTAACGGTGTTCTGCGGCTACGGCTTTTGAATTTGCCGCAAACACTGCATAATGTTTACTGTTTGACGAACAGGCAAACACCCGATGTTCGAGTCGAACTTATGTTCGACTCGAACATCGGGCTCATCCCTACTAATCAACAGTGGTAACAACTACAACAACAATTCAGCTACATTTAGACATCAATCAATGTAATAATGCTCATTAATAATGCTCATATTTTTCCTTACTATTTGATAATCATCAGTAATAACCATACATATGTGGATCCTACAAGTCTAGACATATGCATTTTTAGCCGTTTCCTTACAAATGACACACTTGCACATGTGAAACATGCCTGGAAAGCATCACTGAAAAGTAAGATAAGACCATGTAACTTATTCCATTGCTCTCTGCCAACTATGATGATTTCAAAATGTTCTTTGCTTCATTAGCTGGATTTCACCCTTGTTTTGTTTTGTTTTGTTCCATGCCCTACTTTTGACACTCATTTCTTAAAAAAATTAACTAGGTGTCAGTGGTTCTCTTTAGCCTATATTTTCTGTTTTATCAGCATTGACTGCTGATCTACTGGATATTTTTGGTTTCACACATTTTATTGAGGAGATTGCAAGAATAAATAGTCTGGAAAATTTAATCTCTGTACAGTTTACACAACAGCATGGAAGTCAACTAAAACTGCAATATAAAACATACCTGTAAATTAGGGCTGCTACTGATTAAATTTTTTGTGTTGGATTAATCGATTTTTTTAAATCGATTAATCGACTAATTTCGATTAATTATAACGCACATACAGTTTTTACAATTTTTTTTATTAAACTTTAAGAAAAACATAGAAAGTTAGTTTAACTTTAATTACAAAAGGTATATAGTATTTTGACTGTCAGTCACTTTATAATAGGCAAGTAGGCATCACTTTAGCCATACTGTAATATCCACATCTGCCCCCATACTGTAATGTCCACATCTGCCCCCATACTGTAATATACACATCTCCCCCCATACTGTAATGTCCACATGTGCCCCCATACTGTAATATCCACATCTCCCCCCATACTGTAATATCCACATCTCCCCCCATACTGTAATGTCCACATTTCCCCCCATACTGTAATGTCCACATCTGCCCCCATACTGTAATGTCCACATCTGCCCACATACTGTAATATCCACATCTCCCCACATACTGTAATGTCCACATCTCCCCACACACTGTAATGTCCACATCTGCCCCCATACTGTCATGTCCACATCTGCCCCCATACTGTAATATCCACATCTCCCCACATACTGTAATGTCCACATCTGCCCCCATACTGTAATGTCCACATCTGCCCCCATACTGTAATGTCTACATCTGCTCACATACTGTAATATATACATCTCCCCACATCTCCCCCATACCGTAATATTCACATATACGATTGTCTGCTCTGTCCAGAATAGACAGCAGGCAAACCCGTCCGTCCGCAGAGTAGACAGCACAAGCAGGCGGGTGATGATGATGTCAGCGCGCCGCTACTAAGCCGCTGCCGGGTGGACCAAGATGGTCGCCACTCCAGAGCCAGGCCGAAGCCGCGGCCTTTCCTACGGGCGAGACCGCGGAGCTTAATCCGCAGATCGTCCTCGACCAAAATTATTTTGATCGATCAAAGAAATTAACGATTGATCGAACAATTAATCTGTAATTTCCGCAGCCCTACTGTAAATGCATTGCTTGTTATGTAAAAAGGTGAGCACACTACAAACCAATGCTCTGTGTCCTAAACACAGTAGGCATCATAATTGGAGGGTTATGATATTCCTCTGGAAAACATGCTCCCTTGGGCTTTTTATTTTTTAAGTGTTTTATTTTTTATTTTTTTTACCACAGCTCTTGGTGGCCATGTGCCAAAGGTCCCAGTGGCTTATTTTATGTGTAGATATTTAGTCATTGTTAAGCCCCTTGTTTTTAATGGCAGTTTGTCTGTGGGTTCTTTTCTTGCAGATCCCTCATCACATCAGGTGGTATCACTTTGAGGGCTGAGGTGGATGGTAGCCGATAGAGTGGCAATATTTTCTAGTTGATTAATAGAGTTGACACAATTCTAAATTATCCAATTACTCAGATTCAAGCTTAGGTACTGAGTTTTCAATAGTCGGAAGCAGGAAACCCAAGCAGGCCCCTGAGCCTAATCTTTGTGCCTGGGGGCTTAATTGGCTTAATTAGTAAAGTTGGAGATACTTCACTCACTGCAAAGGAATTCCGGTTTCGGTCATACTTACTTGTTAAATTACATGTTTATTATGATGTCTGCTGTGGTTTCATACATATGTGCTCATATGAGTGAGCACTGCAGCAGATAAGCACCTAGCAATGCCTATAGATGTCTTCTTGAGCAACTGATGTACGCCAAATCATGGAATACTCTGTTATACAAATTTCAACATTTCCTGGCAGTGTAGAGATGGCCTATCCCTCCCTGCTATTGCCTCTTCCTATAAGTTCATCACTGTTTCTGGCAAATAGATATAGGTCAGAGGAGAACCAGCTATAAACACAACAAGGAAGTGTCAGGATGTGCATGTTAGAGTTTTAAGAGATGTTAAAGTTTTTAAGGTATGTTACTAAATTGGAATACTTTCTAATACCATTAAGAGATTGAAAGGTTTACTTTTTTGGTATCTGTTTAGACAGAGGGAATAAAATTGAAACTGCTTAGATTTGATATACAAGAGATCCATAGCTCTGTTAAACAATCCACATATAGTGTTTAAGATAAAAGGTCAGCTAAACATTATTTGTTAATGTTAATCACCTTCCCCATAGGCAAAGAGAATTAGTAAGTGGCAGGGGAATATCTATCTATATAATATAATTTATATACAACATATATGTATATGTATATATATATATATATATATATATATATATATATATATATACTATATTACCAAAAGTATTGTGACACCTGCCTTTACATGCACATGAACTTTAATGGCATCCCAGTCTTAGTCCATAGGGTTCAATATTGAGTTGGCCCACCCTTTGTAGCTACAACAGCTTCAACTCGTCTGGGAAGGCTGTCCACAAGGTTTAGGAGTGTTTCTATGGGAATGTTTGACCATTCTTCCAGAAGCACATTTGTGAGGTCAGGTACTGATGTTGGACGAGAAGGCAAGGCCCACAGTCTCCACTCTAATTTCTCCCCAAAGGTGTTCTATCGAGTTGAGTTCCTCCACCCCAAACTCTCTCATCCATGTATTTGTGACCTTTATCATACTGTCAGTGTGACTTTTTTGTGAATGAGGGATATATTATCCCTTACTCATTCACATGGGGGAGACAGTATCTAGGGGTCCCCTTATTTTAAAGGGGCTTCCATATCCTGATAATCCCCCCTTCCCCACAAAGGCCCCCTGCTTTCATCAACAACATGGGAGCAAGGTGCTTTGCCAGAGGAGTCCCCCTGGCAGGGTATCTGTTGATGTTGAGGGCATGTGCCTTAAGGAGGAGAGGGTGCTTGGTGGGCATATTTCATTGTGACTGACATTGATCACTGGACAATGTGATTGATGTTTTTTTTATTAAAAGACCTGTCAACAACTGTGTGTACTTATTTACTTTTCACCATTTTTGTGATCGAGGAGTAGGGGTACTATGTATCTCTTACTCATTCATGGGGGATTCAGAATCTGATCTAGGGCCACCATTATTGTTAAAGGCCTGGCCAGCCAGGCTTCACTCTCAGATAAGGGTCTCACGCCTTCGTTCACTTGCTTTTGCACAAGGTGCCCTCTAAATCCATACAAAAACCTGAAGGGTCTGGTATGAAATTTGGGGAAAACCATGGCATTTTTAAAAAAATTTTATGGGGTCCCCCTTAAAATCCATACCAAACATGTGCAAATCCAATATTAAACAACAAGAAAGCTAATTTGCACTACTTTACAGGGAGAAAAGGTGGAATCCCCAGAAAGACTTAAGAACAGAGATTGAAACTGCTCAAATGATCCTGAATTTAAGTCTTACCACTAAAGCTGAAAAAAAATGCTTTGATGGGCCAGACACCACTTTTAAATGTTAGGGAAGAAGCCTAGCACTTTATTATTGAGGAAGTTATCACCCAAACCATACAACCCAGCTCTCCCTAAATTGCATCTATGCACAGGCATGACCACACAAAACCCTCAACTTATCACCAGATCATTTTTTTTTTCTAAACCAAACTGTATGAAAAGTAGCAGATCATTTTTTTTCCTGGAAGGAGATTTCTCAGAAGAGGAAATTCAAATAGCCATCAGGCTAATGAACCCTTCAAAAGCACTAGAATCGGATGGCTTCTTGGTGCATTGCTATAAGACGTAAAAGGATATCTTAGCAATTCACTTATGTCAATTCTTTAACGGAATCCAGAAGGGTTTTCCCTTACATAAAAACACATCCTATATCCATGTTAAACTTGGTAAAGGTAATGGCGACTATGGGAATTACCATTCCATCTCCTTAATAAGCATTGATATTAAAATTATTTATGACAATATGAAATTTTAGATATGAAGATAAATTCCTCCTTACCTTAATACATCCACTTAGATCAAAAAAGAAGGAACGGTCCTTCTTTTTTGATCTAAGTGGATGTATATAATATAATATAATAATATAATATAATATCGGCTGACAAAAACTAACTGAGATAAGGGGGTGAACAAAATGGAATTATCCTCTCTCTTGATGTACACAAGACCTTTCACTCAATAACTTTGGATTACTTGTTCTATGCCCTGGAAAAATATTGATTTAAAACTTTAATTCTGGGCATCTGTGTTGCACATGCTCTACATAAAACCAATGGGGTCATGAATGATTAAGAGCTACAGATTACAATTGTTTTGTAAATCTTGAGGCACTCATCAGGGAAACCATTATCTCCAATTCTATTTATATAAGCACTAGAACCCTTGGCTATTAAGATTAGAGATGATCCAGATATCAAGGGCCTTGTGTGTGGAGGACAGGAGCATACGTGTGTGCTTTGTGATGATGATATCCTAATTATAATCTCTTATTACTATCTTGAATTTTCTTAAGGTCCCTTTCACACTTGTGCGACTTGTTTTGTGACTTGGGACTGGGATCTAGATAGGTGGAATGAAAACCCTTCTTGTGGTTTGGCAGCATTTATTCTCTGAAGATGAATACCATGCCTAGAATCTTATACTTGTGTAGGACTATGTGGATAGGACTCCCACATCAATAGAATCATCTTCTCTCATCCCAAAGAGAATAGACCATCTTATATGATTATCAAGCAAAGTTAGACCTACGATTTTATACCCACCTCTGTCATTTTCTGTGGGCCTTTGGGACCGACTAAACTTAACATATAACTTTAAATCGTCTCATGGTCCCTTGCCCACTATATTAAATAACCCAACCTTTACCCTGGGTCTTACTCTCAACTTTCAGTGGTGGACTAATATAGAATTTCTCAGAATAGTGAAAGGTAAGTGAAATTACTGCGCTAACCCAAATATAAACGAAAACAACTAACACAAAAATGGACAAAATTTAAAGAGAATGTGAAACAAAGTGTAGCGGTAAAAAGTGACAATGAAACATATAAAAGTACAATATGTCATACAGTACATATGAATCGTATAATGGTGATGAATATAAAGTGTTGAATACAAAAACTTTTGTATTCAGCACTTTATATTCATCGCCATTATACGATTCATATGTACTGTACGAGATATTGTACTTTTATATCTTTTATATGTTTTATATGTTTCATTGTCACTTTTTAGCGCTACATTTTGTTTCACAATTTCTCAGAACAGCTGAGCTTTGTAATGGCCAGGGCATCTTTCGGACAAACTTTACAAAATAAAGATCAGCTGCCTATAGCTCACTATTATTGTCATATGCAAATTAATGATTTCCTTTAGCCCCGGTTCTCGCTCTTACCTGCATGTGAATCACACAGGAAATGCATCATATTCCTGTGCAATTCACATGCAATTTTACTTCAGGGGATGTGGACAAAAGGGCACAGGGTACCATTTACAATGGACATTGCCAAACATTATTATATTCATTGACTCGGATCAACCTCAAACAATGCCCCTGGTAAGATTTATTGCATTTGATGGCACAGTGGCTGCGTTTGATGGCACAGTGGCTGTGTTTGATGGTACAGTGGCTGCGTTTGATGTTACAGTGGCGGCAATTGATGGGCACAGTGGCTGCATTTGATGGTACAGTGGCGGCAATTGATGGGCACAGTGGCTGCATTTGATGGCACAGTGGCTGCGATTGATGGAACAGTGAGGCTGCAATTGATGGTTTTTTTTTTCAGAACTTTTCAGTTTGTTTGCACCCCTCCCAAAATTGCTCTGTCTGAAACAAGGATTTAAATATACACTCAGCAGCTGCAGCTAAACTATTAGATAATAAGAATATTTTCATAATAGTCCTTTCGGCTTGGAGTTTAGCAGCATGAGCAGGACATGTGGCTGAGATACTCTCTTTCCCTCCACTTCCTCCATCTGGGGTTTCAAAGCCAATAACCCAGGGACATGAATTGCTAAACTATTTACCACCGACATGAGTGCTTTCAATGATCAGCTAATACAAGTGTTAGCTGGAGTTCAACTTAATTTGTTAGCCATTCTGTCTAAAATTGCTAGTACATCTAAAGCAGGTATATATTATGAAATATTTATTTTCTTTCAACACAGGTGGAAGGAAGGAAGATTGGTTGATTCCCCCATCAGCACAGTCAGTGTTAATGGGGGAATCCCTCCTGCAGTGCTATTGTGTTCTGCCAGTGGGGAGCCTTCCCTGCTGGCAGTACAGAATGATTGGTGTTACCGGCTATAGCCAGTAGCACTAATCATTTAGGAAACAGCCGACAGGCTGGTTGTACACAAGTCGATGGATAGATCAACATGTGTACCACCAGATTGCCCATACTTGGATTGAAATTCAGCAGGCCCATGCTGAACAGGCAGAATTTTGATCCATGTTTGGCCTGCTTAATACTACCCTCGCCCCAGATTGATAATGCTGCTCTCCAAAGGTGTCATTGCTCCTCTATCCAGAGTGCATGCACCCAAAGACAGGAAGTGTGTTACTGGCCAAATCACCAGGTGAAATTAAAGAAAAGAGAAAACAAATGCAGCCACTGATTAAATTATTGGTAAGCTGCGTTATATCCATATAATCTATAATTCCTGTTTTTGTGATGTTCCTTTAGTTTGTGTAGTTGTGGTCATTTTGCACTTACTGACTCTGACGATTGTGACATACAGTATTAAAGTCTAGCAATGCGCAACACATTAACTAAGAACTGGAAAGAGTCTACAGAAGCCTTTTTCAACCAGGGAGCCCAGGCAAATTTATCAAAAATTGTATACAAGCCAGTGGGTGAATCAAGCCTGCACCATTACGACTAGACACTGGCATCTTAACAACCAATGACAACATCAGTTGATAAGGAGGATGTCTGTTGCCTCCACAACATCCTTGTTTGACCCTCTTCTGCTTCTCTCCTTCAGCACTGGGGTCACATTAGCTGACTGATACAGAAAAATTGAGGCAGAAGAGAAACATTGGAATACTAGTCAGTACCAGTGTACAAAAGTGTATTTGCTTTGGAAGAATAAATCACCTCTAACGTTGGGTGTCCTGCGTGTATTGATGTTGCTGTATTATGTAAAACTATTAGAATATTTTTTTACATTTTAGAATGGGGTGCTTTGAGATTGTCTATAATTTTAAAGGGTGCCTTGACTGAAAAAGGGTCGAGAAAAACTGGTCTTGAGATCACACCAAATTTATTGTAAATCCAGCTTGCCCTGAATTTGAAAAACCTCCAATTAAAATCCAAAAGAACTTTACCTAGACGCCTAGTAAAAGGCAAAAAAAAAAAAACAATATTGGGGAATAAAGCAAACATTATGAAGTTTTGCTCCTGCTAGGAAAAGACTGTGTATAAACATCCATGTTTTTTTTTTTAATTTATAAATATGTATTGTAGTCAAAAAACTATTGTCTTTGGCTTATGAAGTGAGATGATGGCCATTGTTAATTTATTAAATATCAAGATTTATTTACTTATATGATTTTTTTCATTTCACTATTAACAACTATCCTCACCCTTGCACATCTTGCCACTGTGACAGACACTCTTGTAGTTCTCAATGGACTATGAGTGTGCTGGTCACTGCACTCGTAGCCCATTGAGGGGGTCCGGTGCGTCCCTGTTCTCCGTTTCAGGGATGAAACCCGCATCCAATTCACACAACTGTGAATCCAGCCCAGCCTGACACTTCCTGCAACTCAGTAACTGAAAGCCCATACAGAGGTATGGGTAAAGAGCTGTAAAAAGTGTATTCAGGAGCCTGCCATTGGACCTGCCATCCACCGTTTGCACATGCAATACTTTGCAGGCTTCTGTGCAAAAAATGTGCATTTATTATATTTTTCTTAGTTGTGAATTTAGCCTTTAAAACCCATTAAACTATGCAAAGTGTATCAGTGGGCTTTTGGCCAGTTTGGACATGCCATTGCGGGAGAGGCAGAAGAACCGCCTTTGGGGGTGAGCGCTGCAACTATAAATGAAAACCCTTGTCAGATTTTAATTTCTGTCTGTGCCATGTTGCAGATCTTCCCTTGCTTGCTATCTGGTAAAACCGTTGTCACTGGGACACTAAAGTAAGCAGAGCCCTGGATTGCAATACAAACCAGACAGGGGTTCTAATCTTTTTCTGCATTATATAAAACTAAAGGAAAACTTTTTGGCTTCAGGAACCAGTGATAGTTGCTATTGGCCATCAAATCCAGTACTTGTTTTTCACCCATCAACTTCATACGACCATAGGAGCTTGTGACACCTTGTACTTAGATGTAACACACTTAGTTTCAACAGCAACTACTCCACTGGTACACGGATCATCTTTTTGTAATGAAAAGTACTTTATTTTTGTTACATACATTTCTCCAATTTCTTTTTACGTGTTTGTGCAAGATATTGACAGTTAAAGTCTACCTAGCACCAGATATATTTTTCATAATAAGTGCATGCGTTCTTAATAAAGTGTAACTGTAATGCCTCGTACACACGGTCGGACATTCTGACCACAAAATCTGTCTGATTTTTTCCAACGGATTTTGTCCGAAACTTGTCTTACACACGGTCGCACAAAGTTGTCGGAAAATCCTAACGTTTGGAACGAGGTGACGTAAAAAAAGGTACGATGGGACTACGTAGAGGCCAGTAGCCAATAGCTTTCGTCTCCACATTTTTTCTGAGCATGCGTGGCACTTTGTGTGTCGGAATTCTCTACACACGATCGGAAAAAGTCAGATCGGATTTTGTTGTCGGGAAATTTTAGATCCTGCTCTCAAACTTTTTCCGTCGGAAATTCCAACGGAGAAAAAGTCCGATAGAGCCCACACACGATCGGATTTTCCGACAACATAATCTGATCAGACTTTTTCTGTCGGAATGTCCGACCGTGTGTATGGGGCATAACACTTACAGATATCACAGTGAACAGAAAGCAGTGCTCTTCTCAGCAATGCCTTCATTGTCACTTCTTCCCAGAAAGCCAGCATAATCTGTTTTTAAGTTTCTTTGAGGGTCAGTTTCGACTTCCTAGATTCAGATTTTGGTCACCAGATGTTAATTATGTAAATCCTGCTGTCGGTCCCTGTAGTCTTTATGATCTGGACTGTGGGTATACATGTTGTCGCTACCTTTTACTCTGTACTTACTAGAAAGTGACAATATAAAGTTGTTGATTTACTAAAGGCAAATAGGCTGTTCACTTTGCAAGGGAATGTCCCCTTAGCTTAGTAAATGAGGTGAAGCTCTGGTGACTTCCATTATCCAAACCAAAATACTGTTTTTATTTATTTTCCTTGTATTTGATTGGGTATTTTCACAACATTCACAATGCTAAGGGAAATTCCCATTGCAAAGTGAACAGCCTATTATCCAGTGGAGGCCGCTCATGCAGGATGCAGGATGCACGGTTTTCAATGTTTTTTTTTTTTTCAAGCACAAGCACATGATTAGAGCCTGAGGCTCTAATTGGCTTAAAAAAAGAGTGGGCTTGGGGTGCAGAGAACTGGCCCCGGAGTTGTGTGACATTAGCAAATTAATTTTCGCTAATGTCTTCCTGTTTCTCTTCCCAGCCAATCATGAAGCGGGTTCTGAGACCCGATTGGCCGGGAGCCCTAAAACCCTATTGGCCAGATTCCAGGACTTCTGATTGGCCGAGAGGAGACCGCCAGGACTCAGGGCCTGGACTTTATCAGGGATAAAGGATCAGAGTGTATGTAAAATGTGTGCCTGGCTGTGCAGGGTGGTGGATAACCAACATTCACCAGCGGCTCCTATGAGGGTAGCGCTACACTATCTTATTCCTCCTCTTCTTCTGCCAATCTCACCAATCTCACCATAGCCCAGAAAACAGGTATGGAGGAGTCAGCAGAATTATTTAATAACACAATCAGTCACTTGGTCATGCAAAAGAACTCCTCTTTTAAGATACTGAGGAGAAGAAAGCATAAGGCGGTGTTGTTCTTGAAGCTGGAACTTACTGCAAAGTGGGCTGTAGGGGGTTAATGAGGTGGTGGCAGAATGTACAGTATGTGGGTACCACTGATTGGAGAGAGGGAAACTGAGGAGGAGGGCAAACAGCATTGATGGAAATTTTTGTCCAAATGCAGGGACAGCTTGCATAGGAATGAATGGAGCAGCTGTTGACCCAGAGATGCAAGCCACTGATATCCACATGGTTGGTCCACGGAGCTCTTTAGTGTGGGCTTTTTTTCACGCATCAGTTGCTAACTGCATTGTTGTGGTCTTCAGACTCTGCAGAGAATAAGCCATGAAAAAAGTACCAGCCATTTGGGTACCATATGCATGATGGGACACATGACTCTCCACCACAAAGTTCAGGGGAAGCAGCACCTCAATGTTAGCAGTGACCAGGAAAAGGCTGCACTCCCCTGTAAAATAAAATTTGCCAGCAAAGAAACAGAAACAGCCTACCTGTGCTTCTGGGGTCAGTGGGGATGCAGTGATGTCAGCACGCAGCCTCACCTGACATGTTTTGTTAAAACTAACATCTTCTTGGGCGTCCCCACTGACCCCAAAAGCACAGGTGGACTGTTCTTGTTTCTTTGCTGGCATAGATTATTCTACAAGGCGATTTTTACACATGAATCATGTAAGTGCAATTAAAATTTTTTAATAAAGAGTTTATACTGTTTTACACTATTGGAGTGTTCTCTCCTTATATACCCTGATCAATGGCACATGGTACGGCTGGTCTGGAGATAAGTAATGGGTGTCTGAGACTATCGGAGGGCATATCTGTTTACAGCTTCCTATTGAGGGTTACTACCAAAGCTTGGTTGACCTTTCTAGCAATAGAAGGTCCATATGATCCAGTAAGCGCCCCTGTTAACTGTGGTGGTAGGTGTCGCTTAAGGAAGATTAGTTGTTCAGATGTTCTCTTCCTCTAGTCTATGTGTACTTTAGCAGAAATGCCCTTTATGCTGGCCCATGCTATTTAATATGTCCAAAAACCATTTATGTTGGTGTCAGAACGTTAAAGATCACTTTTGCTAATGAGCATCTTTTTCACTGTTTTTCTTCATGTGGACTTTCTACACTTATTTGTATCACAAAAATTACTTCACTGTTGGTTTAATGGTTATTGAATCGTTTATATCACATTTTCAACTAGCGCTGCTTTTTAAAGGGCATTTCTGCTAAAGTACACATAGACTAGAGGAAGAGAACATCTGAACAACTAATACACAGCTGGTATTTTCCAAATAACAGAAACAGATTTAGGGAATTTAAATTCATTTCAATAAGAAGCTCATTGTGAAGAAACAGATGTATCCATACACAGGCCGTACATGTGATGACAGAAATTAATAGTCTTGGAACATGTGTTTGATATCAGACCAGATGGATTTGTATAGTGCTTCTACAGCAAAGTGGTAATTGTTCTAACTACAAGCTTCATATCAGTCTTACAATATACAGTAGATGATTTTTTTTTTCCTGCAGAAAATAATTTCCTCACAAATTTGCAGCTCTGTCTATATATATATATATATATATATATATATATATATATACATACATATATATACCTTTGTAAATGATGCATATGCTCCGAAGAGCCTCTAAGTGCCATATTACTTTTTTGATATTTTCAGATTTAAAGAGGACCATTACCACATAGATTTGTGTTCTGATGGTAGAAAAAAATACTGTTGCTTCATATATTTGAGCATTCTTTCTTGAACCTATTATCTTTGAAAAATCTGACAGTATTCCAATGCTTGACGTATAATAACACTCTAAAGCCCCATACACACGGTCGGACTTTTTCATGGATTCTGTCCGATCGGACAATGTTGTTGAAAAATCAGACCGTGTGTATGCACCATCGGACAGTGTACGTCGGATTGTCCGACGGACAAAGTCTTATCTCCTGCTGGAAAGATTTGCCGACAACACGGTCCGATCACACCAAATCCGATCGTGTGTACGGTTGTCCGACGGACAAAGTGCTACGCATGCTCAGAAGAAATTCTGTGACGGAAGCGCTCGGTCAGGTAAAACTACCTTTCCTAATCGACACAGCACATTCGTCACGCTGCAATGTTAAAATGTCTTTAATGCAGCGCATTCTCTTTTTCTTTACAATGCAACAAGAATGACATGTTTTAGCTGCTCCTATTCACCCGCACTTCTCACAAACTTAGTTCTTTATTACTTTTCAGCATTTATACACTACATGTTTATTTTTACTCAGATCGTAAAAGAATCTTTGTTATATTTTTACCATGATTTTTCTTTTTTTTTTTTTTTCTGAATACATATTTGAAGGAGAATTATTTTTTTTTTTTTTGGAGGGGGGTTGTGTGTCTCAACTTAGCAAAACCACATTATTAACATTTGTATTTCTTGCTTAAATTTACTAGGAGTTTGTTGGTTGTTGGTGCCCCTTGTTAATTCTACTTTAGGATTAGTGAAATGTACCTGCCTACTCAAAGAAAAACTGTCATTGTAGAAAAGTAAAACACAATAGTCACTGATTATTTCAAATCCCAAAAACATTTATTTAGGTCTCAGCAACAAACCAAAGAGGAACGCAGCCATGGTGAAACTTGGGGAATTTGCAAAGCCTTGGACCCCCACGGCAACCATCATTTTTCAAGCGTAGAAAATTGGGGGCCTGAGGAGTACGTATATTAAGGGGAGTGCAATCTGGTCCTGAAGTCCAAAACATCCGGAACTGCAGCAGATGCCATCTAGGTCCCCAGGCTCTGGTACTACAAGAGGCTCCATCTTCTCTCAGACCAGACTGAATCCAGGTCGTCACTCTCAGGTCTTCCTTCCACGCTTCCTTGCACGCTGTGGCTGTCGTGCTGGTGGGGTGGCAGAAGGAGGAGGAGGAGGAGGAGGAGGCGGAGCATGGTAACTATGGCAAACATGTGTGAGTGGGGTCATCTCCCCAGCCCTACCCTTATTTAGGACATGGAGGATGAGCCCCTCACACATGTTGCGTTGCCTCACCTCCATACCCATCATCTTCGTGACAACCACGGAGCCAAAGGTCTCCTCGTCGGTGGGTGTGGCATGTAGGGAGTCTGAAGCCTCTCTGATCATCCGGAGCGCTGACTCTGCCGCATAACCCTCCCTTCTCGCCCTTCTGTACGGAGGGCGGAGGGGAGGGATTTGGGTGTCAGTCAGGCTCCGAGGCCTAGCCCCCTCTTGGCTGCCACTACCCACCTCTTGGCTGCCACTAACCCCTGCCTCCTCCTGACTGCCATCTTCCACAGCCACCTCCTGGCTGAGGTCTTCCTGTGTATGAAAAAGGGACATAGTTTCAGTTATTTGTTCATCAAACACACACAATTCTCATCTAGTGACTGGTGCAAAATGATTACAAATAGAAAACCATACAATTCTCAGCCCTGCAGTTTAGATTCTGGCCCCAAATGTCTCCAACACTACTGTCTGTTGATATGTCAAACACGTTAGGAACTAAGCAATTGGGGATCCTGAATTAAGTGAACATCATTCATTATTCCCATAAATGGTAACAAAACTACTATACCTGGAACAAGCTGGGCTCCTCCACCTCTTCCAGACTGGAAGGCCCAGGTTGCTCCTCGGAAGCCTCATCAGGGGTGGCCTGCGCGCAAGGAAGCGTGGAAGGAGGAGTCGAGAGTGGCTCCGTGACATCAGCCTGGTCTTTGAGAAAATGGAGACTCTCATAGTACCAGAGCTTGGGGGCATAGACCTCATCTGCTGCAGTTGCAGTTTCTTCCGACTTCCGGACCTTCTTGCGCTCCCTGATATACGCACTCCTCAGGCTGCCAATTTTCTTTCTTATATCATCAACAGTTGCCGCGGGGAACCTTGGCTTGACAAATTCCACAAGTTCCAGCAGGGCTGCGTACCTCTTTGGTTTGATGCTGTAATGGGGGTGTTTAGCCTGCCATAAAATGGGAAATTCCCTGTATTTGGCAATGAAGAGGGGGAGAAAACTCATGTCGTTGAATCCCTTCATAATCTCTGCAAGACACAACACCACACCAAACACTATAAATTATGTCAGGCTAAACTCTCCTAATCTTCTCCATAAAGAAGCCTCAAGTTCGAATCAGTCTAGGCTAGTTATGTACTAACGTCAAATTGTACCTTCGTTTCTAGCGATCGTCTCGTGCGTGAGCTTTCTCTCCCCTCGTCTCCCAGATCGTGGGTACGACACAGGCGTGTGGCGTTTTATATACAGTGCGCATGCGTCAAACTCCGGCCGCCCCTGACGATCTTTCTCGTCTATTCCCCACCCCTTCTCTTTACGGCGCAGTGGGGAGAGCACATGGCGGGGACACAGCAGGTGCGCCCCAAATATCCCACCAACGAGGAGGAGGACGAGGAAAGTCCGGAGGCAGAAACGTCCCGATCCCGGAGCCTGAAATTCAAGGCCTCCAATATGTAATTTGGAGAAATGTTGGAGATGGTGGACATATTAAAGAGGAGCAACTATGATGGGAAGTATGGGCCTTACCTCAACCCCAATGTCCGCAAGGCCAAGATCATGTCTAAAGTTGTGAGAAGGCTGTACAATCATTTTGGGGTACAACGATCCAAGGAGCAACTGAGGAAACGCTGGTCAGACCTGAAACTGAGGGAGGCCGATCAGTACAGAAAGATCAAGCGAATTCTTCAAAAAAGTAAGTAGTTGTGTTTTGTGTTTGCTTTCTTGCTTGCATACTGCTCCATGTGGTTTGATTTTGACAAAGTTGTACATTCCAAAATGGCCACTTTCAGGTTCGTCTGTGCATTCGATCGTACTCAGCCTCGATCTTTCTGCCACTGTCATGATCGTGTGTGTCCATTCGATCGTACGCAACCTCGATCGTTCGGCCACTTATAATACGATGTTTGGTGTTTTTTTTTTGGGGAAAGGAAGTTTGTTCTCACTAGAAATGTCATCAAGAATGTAAAGCCAATTTATTCAATGTAAAGGAGAGGTCACCCAGTAGCTGTTTACCCATCTGGACTCTAGAGCACTAGTGCTGGGACACCCAAACCCCCTTTTTATTAGGCTTTTCCACACATGTGCTCCAGTGGATACTAGAGGGGGGTCTCCATCACACAAACTTCTACCAAAAAGCTAGTAAGTTTAGCACCTTTACAAAGTGACTACATTCATGTAGTTGGCATTTGTAACTGGCCAAACAAAAATAGTGTCCGTCACTTTCAAGCAATGTTTGTCATTTCCTATTTCTGCCCTCAATAGATTGTGTTGCTAAATCTTCCTTTTGTACATTCTCATAGGGGAGCGAAAACTTGGGCCGTCTGAGGAAACCCCAAAACCAACACCTCCCAAAAAAGGTGAAAGAGCAGAAGCAGAGGAGGAGGAGGAGGAAGGAGAGATCATCGAACTTGGAGAAATTGTCACCACAACAGGTGAGTGTGGGAGAACACAGCTACTGGTAAGCTAATCAATGTATGGCTGCCTCATTTCCAACACCCCATTTTTGTTTGTTTGTGGTTTTTAGGTGACGTGGATGTTGTGGAAGAAAAATCGCACTTTACCACAGAGAGTGCCCACGTACTCATCGGGGAGATAATGGTCTGCAATAGAGATCTAGATTACATAAAGCAAAACATCAATGATGTTCAACAAAAATTGAAGAACATCATTGATGTTTTAGGAAAAATATGAAAACGCACCAAGTAATTAACACACATTTGTGCCAGCTTCTGAACACATTTGCAACTTAAGAACTGTGTGAAATTTGGAACATGCACACATTGTGTCCACATGTGCTAGCTCCCATCATGGTGGATGAATGCCAACATTTTTTTGGGGGTGCAACCACTTTACGAACTACGAAAGTGGTTGTGGTGAAGGGGTTGCACCCCCAAAAAACGTCCATTCATCCCCATGATGGAAAATGGCACTTTTGAAGCTTCTAGGCATGTGTTTTACCATCTAATGACCATTTTCAGACCCAAATTGTGTGCATGTTCTAAATTTCCACTTTCCAGGGGTGACCCCCCCCCCCCATGTGATGAAGGCAAGATCAAACACACTTTGAACATATAGTCATGTCTGATCTTGTCTTCACTTTACAAAGTTGAACTTTCCTAGTTCATAGGTTCTGTTTTGCTCCATGCCTGGTTTTACCAATTGCGGAATGTTTGTAAACAATGTTGTAAATAACCAAGATGTTGTCAGTTTGGGCGTGAAGATTGTAAACGCACTTGTGAATGTTTTCCAAGTAAACTTTTTTGTTTTTCTAAATGTGTGGCTTCCTTATTTAAAAACACAATGCATTATGTATGTCAAATGTAAAGGATATGGGGGGCAATGGGTGTTATTTACTAAAGGCAAGTCCACTTTGCACTGCAAGTTTCTTTTCCAGGGCACTTTTTCACTGCACTTGTAGAGCATAGTCGATTTGACTTATGTAAATGACACCCACAGTGCTTTGTACGAAAACACGGAGCACAGCATTTTTGAGAATACACACATGTCTGACCTGATGATGAAAAGGAGTATTTTGGGTGTCAGTTATGCAGTACAAACCTTCTCTAGACCAAAGATTAGGTAGCAAACACACAACATGAGAATAATCTTTTTGGGAAGAAGAGACTGTTACCTCCTTTTGCCCAGAAAGTGCATTCCCACTGTCGAAGGCAAAGGGAAAAAATTTCAAGGTAAAATAAGCTAAAAAGAATACTGAAATGACAAGAAATCATAGGTTGGTTGAAATATCAGATTTATTAAAAAATGCCTCTCACACATCGTCAGGCAGAGCAATGGCCCCCCTACCCACAAAGTAGTCCATATATTGCTCGCGGACCGCGCGGGCATTTAGAGGGGGCAAGCCTGGACGTGCCACTTGAAGGGCTGTGAAGTCCGCATTTGGAGGGCCCTCCACATCTGGGCCAACGGGCACCACATAGTTCCTGTTATGTCTTTTGAGGAAGTTGTGCAATATGCAACAGGCAAGAACTATGTGGTTCAGTTTGTATTCCGCCAAGTTAATTGCCGTCAAGAACAGGCGGAAGCGGCTGGCCAGGATGCCAAAAGTGTTCTCCACAACTCTTCTGGCTCTGGACAGCCTGTAGTTGAAGACCCTCTGGTCTGGGGTGAGGGTCCTCATCGGGAACGGCCTCATCAGATGGGGAGTCAACGCAAACGCTTCATCTGCGACAAAGACGAAGGGGAGTCCTTCTGCATTCTCCTCTGGAGGTGGCAAGCACAGACTGCCACTTTGGAGACGCCAGTAGAACTCCGTGTGCGCAATGGCACCACCATCCGAGATCCGGCCGTTCATCCCCACGTCCACATACATAAATTCATATGTTGCCGACACCACCGCCAACATCACTACACTATTAAACCCTTTATAATTATAATAGTAGGACCCCGAGTTGGGCGGTGGGACGATGCGGACGTGTTTCCCATCAATTGCCCCTCCGCAGTTAGGAAAGTCCCAACGGCTGGCAAAGTGGGAGGCCACAGTCTGCCATTCCTGTGGCGTGGAAGGGAACTGTGGAGTGAAACAAGAAAAAATAATTAGTCACTTTGCACATAAACATTGCAAGCAGATTAGACAATCAACATCTTGGAACAAGAGCATTGTATAAAATTGGAGGCTGGAAAGTATTTGCACAGAAAAGTAGAGGCTCCCCTTCACAGATTACTCACCCCCATCAATCCCCACACTTCGGATGGGCCATTGGCAATAACTAGGGTTTTGGGGGGGGGGGGGGTTGTTGGACAGGTAACCCTCTGCACTTCATTGATTGGCAAATGGCTCAATAATGTGTGCTAGTTTGGCCAGACACTCTGTACTTAACACTATTGGCAGCCCCCAGGAAAGCTAAAAAAACATTACAAACCCCCCCCCCCCCCCCCCAAAAAAAGGAAAGCACATTGTGACATTATGAAATTACCAAGCAAGCTAATAGGAGAGAAAGAACACAAAAAATTAGGAAATGGAAAGTATGGAGGCAGCCCCTTGCACTACATGCTTTGCAGAATTCATCCCTAAAGATGCCCACTATAAAGAGGTAGGTATATAGTGTGTATTGACCTTGGGAAAGCCAGCAGATAGAGGATTGGTACCATCTGACAGAGCAGTTGGGGGAGGGGGTTCCTAATGAGTTTGCCCCCCCCCCCACCAAAAACAATAAAAAAAAGGGGCTCTACATGAAGTAAACCACACAGCAAACATTTGTGCATATTTTAGGGGGTGTTTGGGGGCAAAAAATACTATGCAGCAGACAAAATACATTGCTTAAGTGACTAGGCCATAGGTGTCTATTGGGGCAGAAGAGCATGCTGGGGAGGTAAGTGAAGGGAAAAATGCATGAAGGAGAAAAGGGGCACAGCATATTAGAGCATATTGCAATCATGGTAATTAGGGAAGGAGGTCAAAAATAGAAGACATTAGCAAACAGAGCATGCATAGAAGGGAATAGTAAAGGAGAAATGTTACCTTAATATAGTCCTCCTGCAGGACCTGGATGATGGCAGAACAGGTCTCTGGAATAATGATTCCCAGGGCCTGGGGAGAGATACCTGAAGAGAACTTCAAATCCTGAAGACTTCTCCCTGTCGCCAAGTACCTCAACGTGGCAACAAGCCTCTGCTCCGGAGTAATGGCTTGTCTCATGCAGGTATCCTGCCGGCTGATAAAGGGGGTCAGCAAAGCCAAAAGACGGTGAAAATCGGGGTCCGTCATCCTGAGAAAGTTCCTGAAATCATCAGGATTATTCTCCCGGATCTCACGAAGCAAAGGCATGTGCGAGAATTGGTCACGCTGAAGCAACCAATTCTTGGTCCACATACTCCTCGTCACTCTGTTCATGGACGGGTCTTGGGTCAAAGCTAAAAGCCCGACACCAATTCCGCGTACTGCACGAACTCGGCGACGAGTACGCACGGGAAACATCGCTCACAAGGTCACAAAAGGTCGGCTGGTCAGAACGGACAAACAGAAAGCACCGATAAACAGCAAGGCCTGAAATAACGAAATGAATACCAGAAACGAGCAGACAATAAGCAGTGCAAATCAAAGCGTCCTATATCAAGATATAGGCCGCAATGACCAACAAATGCGAACTGACTACACGCACTAATAAACAGATACGCACGACAAGCACAAACTGAAGAGCAGTAACGATCTGAGTCAGAAAACTGAGAAGCGCGAATCTTAAGTCACCAAACTTCGACTAACTCGCGATAAACACGGGATCAGCAGAAGGAGCCCAACGGGTGCCTGACGTGGTGCTGAACTTCCCTTTTCTAATCTCGTGGACGACGACTTACGTCACGACGTTCTTGCAGACCGGATATTCCAACAACGTAGTCCGACCGTGTGTACGCAACACCAACATCGGACAAAGTACGACGGACAGGATCCGACCGACCTGGTCCGCGGATTGTCCGACCGTGTGTATGGGGCTTAAATCTCATATACCCACCAACCTATAAATCCCCATCTTTTAAACAGTGGAGCAGGACAGTAAACAGAAGGTAGATTGTGAAGCAGCTTCAAAAATGAATATGGAGCTGAATACAGAAAATTCTTGTGTATGAAATAACGATGTTAGCAGTGTTTTTCACATTAGAGTTTAGTCATAGTAAACATAGTGTTTACGGCTTATTTAGTAGCACAAATGTGCCTGTTTGTTGAACATTAACCTCCCTGGCGGTATGATTCTGTCCGGAATTTAGTGCTGAAAGCGGTACAATTATTTTGCATGGAAATTTGGTGTTTTTATATTGTAGGCATGCAATTCTTATGAATAACTCACTTAAATCTGTCCGAACCAGAGTCTAGTAGACATCCCAGGTATGATAAAGTTTGAAACACAAAATCATAAATTATAATATAATAAAAATATATATAAAAATTATTCAATAATGTAATCAAATCAAAAACACTGAAATTTGCTCAGTTGCAGAATAGTCGCTGTCATTAAATTTATTGTTTGATGATAAATTGTGATTCTAATTTTTTATCGGTGTTTTCTAGCTGGTCTAAAACCACTTTTTACATAAAGGGACACTTTTTGGTTGCTACAGGCAAGAACTATGTGGTTCAGTTTGTATTCCGCCAAGTTAATTGCCGTCAAGAACAGGCGGAAGCGGCTGGCCAGGATGCCAAAAGTGTTCTCCACAACTCTTCTGGCTCTGGACAGCCTGTAGTTGAAGACCCTCTGGTCTGGGGTGAGGGTCCTCATCGGGAACGGCCTCATCAGATGGGGAGTCAACGCAAACGCTTCATCTGCGACAAAGACGAAGGGGAGTCCTTCTGCATTCTCCTCTGGAGGTGGCAAGCACAGACTGCCACTTTGGAGACGCCAGTAGAACTCCGTGTGCGCAATGGCACCACCATCCGAGATCCGGCCGTTCATCCCCACGTCCACATACATAAATTCATACATAGTAAAGGAGAAATGTTACCTTAATATAGTCCTCCTGCAGGACCTGGATGATGGCAGAACAGGTCTCTGGAATAATGATTCCCAGGGCCTGGGGAGAGATACCTGAAGAGAACTTCAAATCCTGAAGACTTCTCCCTGTCGCCAAGTACCTCAACGTGGCAACAAGCCTCTGCTCCGGAGTAATGGCTTGTCTCATGCAGGTATCCTGCCGGCTGATAAAGGGGGTCAGCAAAGCCAAAAGACGGTGAAAATCGGGGTCCGTCATCCTGAGAAAGTTCCTGAAATCATCAGGATTATTCTCCCGGATCTCACGAAGCAAAGGCATGTGCGAGAATTGGTCACGCTGAAGCAACCAATTCTTGGTCCACATACTCCTCGTCACTCTGTTCATGGACGGGTCTTGGGTCAAAGCTAAAAGCCCGACACCAATTCCGCGTACAGCACGAACTCGGCGACGAGTACGCACGGGAAACATCGCTCACAAGGTCACAAAAGGTTGGCTGGTCAGAACGGACAAACAGAAAGCACCGATAAACAGCAAGGCCTGAAAGAACGAAATGAATACCAGAAACGAGCAGACAATAAGCAGTGCAAATCAAAGCGTCCTATATCAAGATATAGGCCGCAATGACCAACAAATGCGAACTGACTACACGCACTAATAAACAGATACGCACGACAAGCACAAACTGAAGAGCAGTAACGATCTGAGTCAGAAAACTGAGAAGCGCGAATCTTAAGTCACCAAACTTCGACTAACTCGCGATAAACACGGGATCAGCAGAAGGAGCCCAACGGGTGCCTGACGTGGTGCTGAACTTCCCTTTTCTAATCTCGTGGACGACGACTTACGTCACGACGTTCTTGCAGACCGGATATTCCGACAACGTAGTCCGACCGTGTGTACGCAACACCAACATCGGACAAAGTACGACGGACAGGATCCGACCGACCTGGTCCGCGGATTGTCCGACCGTGTGTATGGGGCTTAAATCTCATATACCCACCAACCTATAAATCCCCATCTTTTAAACAGTGGAGCAGGACAGTAAACAGAAGGTAGATTGTGAAGCAGCTTCAAAAATGAATATGGAGCTGAATACAGAAAATTCTTGTGTATGAAATAACGATGTTAGCAGTGTTTTTCACATTAGAGTTTAGTCATAGTAAACATAGTGTTTACGGCTTATTTAGTAGCACAAATGTGCCTGTTTGTTGAACATTAACCTCCCTGGCGGTATGATTCTGTCCGGAATTTAGTGCTGAAAGCGGTACAATTATTTTGCATGGAAATTTGGTGTTTTTATATTGTAGGCATGCAATTCTTATGAATAACTCACTTAAATCTGTCCGAACCAGAGTCTAGTAGACATCCCAGGTATGATAAAGTTTGAAACACAAAATCATAAATTATAATATAATAAAAATATATATATAAAAAAATGATTCAATAATGTAATCAAATCAAAAACACTGAAATTTGCTCAGTTGCAGAATAGTCGCTGTCATTAAATTTATTGTTTGATGATAAATTGTGATTCTAATTTTTTATCGGTGTTTTCTAGCTGGTCTAAAACCACTTTTGACATAAAGGGACACTTTTTGGTTGCTATGGACAATCTCCAGTTTCCAGGCAGAAAAAAAATCTTTTTATTATATAAAATGACATGCAGGGCACTGGGCAGACCACTAGGGACAAAGGGGTGTGTATTTTTTATATACAGTACTGTAATCTGTAGATTACAGTACTGTATGTGTGTTGTGTTTTTAAACTTTTTTGAATTTGGCGCCGATCTCCACTCCCGTGCGTCGTAACGTCGCAGGGAACGGAGATCAGCGGCACTCGGGCACTCTGTGAATCGAGCGAGCGGACGGCTCGCACACACAGCGGGGAGACATCGCAGGATCCAGGGGAAAAGGTAAGTAACTTCCCCCTGTATCCTGCAATGCAGTCCGAGTCAGGCTCGGGGTTACCGCTCCTGGCAGAAAAAACTGAACCCGAGCCAGACTCGGGATTACCGCCAAGGAGGTTAAGGATGAGCTTTGGATTGGGTTAAGCATGAATTCATGCCGAACTCAATCAGTTTGGCAAACTGACCAACAAATTAGCCATGTTTTTTCCAATTCTCGCACCCAAATTTCAACTGCTGAAATGTAAACAAAGCACCTGGGGACTAAGGATGATGTCATTGACCAAATATGAAAGGTAAAACAGTGTAGTACAACGTTTCGCAGTCAGGCATGTGACGAAGGAGCCCTGCGTGGCTCTGAAACGTTTCATTACACTGTTTTGGGATGTGATCTTTCTTTAATACAAAAAGTTTGGACATAATTGAAGATCCTTGGTGTGCTGGTGAATATCTACATTATTATGAATGTTCCAGTATGCAGCTGGTGGTCACTGCAGCACCCGATACCTTAAGAGCTCATTCCAGGAATGTATGTGATGGGAATATGGACTATGTATGGACCAAATATGGTCACAAACATATTTGGCTAATGATGTCACTTATCTGGTGCTGTTGCTTACATTCCAGCAATAGCGGGGATCATTTCTTTGAGTACATTGATGCTAAAATTCAAATCAGACCTTTATCTAGGCATACAGTCTGGATGGCCAGAAAAGAGAGGGCAGCATGTGTGCATCCCTTCCTTCTGTGTTATACTGGTCCATAGGCTTTTCAGCATTGAGGGGGCACCTTGCCCCTATATTGAGACCCCAAGAGAATGGAGGTATTTGTGAGATTGGAACAAAAGAAATCTAGAAGCCACCTTTCAAAAAAAGGAACCCCATATACCCCTCCCCTCAGGGGTTGAGTACAGGGATACAGATTTAAGGCTTCTCCCAAGTAAGTTATTTAAAGCTGCACTCCAGCAATTCAGCCACTTTCTAAAACATGCTGGCTTGCTATGGGTTAAGTCCAATGAGGGGCATGTCATCTCATGGAATTATCTCTTTTATTTATAACTCTTTGGGGGTTATTTACGAAAGGCAAATCCACTTTGCACTGCAAGTTCACTTGAAAGTCCACTTGGAAGTGCATTCACTCTAAATCTAAGGGGTAGATCTGAAATGAGTGTAAGCTCTGCTGAATTTTTCATCCAATCATATGCAAGCTAAAATGCTGTTTTTATTTTCCTTGCATGTCCCCCTCGGATCTACAGCGACTTTACTTTCAAGTGCACTTGCAGTGCAAAGTGGATTTTCCTTTAGTAAATAACCCCCACAGTTTTACTGAGCACCAGTAGTACAACTATTGCTATACTTTCAAGACTCTGATAGGAGCGATGCTGCTTTCTCACTTAGCAGCCACTCTGCAAGCCCCTCCCCTTTGCTGTTCACAGAAGTTTTTGTATTTTGTGAATGGGTTCACATAATAAAAAGTGCTATGTAATTAGGCAAGAGGAGAGGAGGGACTGGTAGAGTGGCTGCAGGAGCAGAAATATGAATGTCCAGCCACAGAGTGCCGGAAGTATAGTGATAGCCATACTCCTGATACTCAAATCAAAGAGATAAGTCTATGAGGTAGATGTTGAACTTAACCCATAGTAAGCCAGAACATTTAAGAAGGTGGATGAACTTCTGCAGTTTATCTTTAAAGGATTTGTGTATTTTCAATGTTATATTTTAAGCCCAAAGAAAAGATTTTCTCCCCACTGAACAGTATATTTTGAAAGCAATATTTCTATTGATACATGTCCCCCAAGGCAGTGTCCAGCTGCCCATTCATTTTTTTGCAAATGAATCTTGAAGAAGACTATAGTAATCGGGTTTGACACTGTTTGGGGTTCCCAGTCTTCCTGCTGGGTTTGCCGAACATCCATTGTATCAGACTTTGCCCAGTTTAGTCATCACTATTGTACATGGTGAAATTTGGTAGTTCTGTCGTCATGAATAATTTCTGCCTATATATCTCAATATGGTGATAATTATTTATATGAAGTATTTACGTACTGTAAAGCAAAAATAATGGCTTAGTCTGCAGTATATTATAAACAGCACAGTTTATGGAACATGCACTACACAATATACTCACCATATGTACCTATTTTATCCTATTTCCACCTCCCTGATCCCCTAATGTATCAACAGACTGACATTAGCAGGAGTGTAGGAAGATCTGAACATCCTACCTAGCAGCCTTCATTTTTCTCAGGCTTTGTTGTGACATGAAGCCCCATTCATCATCTGCTTCCGCTTCCCTGCACCTTCCAGTTATATGAACAGGTGTTGGTTGACTTACTTGACTCACTCCCTTGGTTTTGTTTCACTGCTCTTTACAGTGTAAAGAGCAGTGAAAATGTGTAATATGTAGTAACACATTGCATTTAAGGATAAGCCAAGCAATCCAGGGTTCAGTTTGAGGCAGATACAGCAAACCTTACAGGAGTCTGAGTGCTGAGTCCAAACCCCACTGAAGTCAATTGGAGCCAAAAGTTAACAAGCAGTTCTACACATTCTCTAGTCTATTAGGCAAGGGTTTGTCAAACATGTGGGGGGCTGGGCACTGCCTTGGGAAACATGCATTAAAGCAAAATAAACTTTCTAAAAATTCCATTTGGTGAGGAGCAGTGATTAATAATGATTAAAATGAAACACAAACATGCAAAATTCCTTTAAATAGCATGCCTGGGAGTTGCCCAGCTTGTGAAGTGGCATATCTGTATGATGCTTGGGGGCTGCCTTGCCTGTGAATTGACATATATGTAAGATGTATACAAACTGCTACATTAATACTAACATCTACAAAAAAAAATGCTGTTTGAATTGCCGGCAATTGAGAGCTTCAGCCAATTAATTAATTTGATCATGAATTCCTTTAATCTATACCAGACCCTTATGCTAGACGGAGTCTCAAAATAGACTAGAGGATTGGAACCCCAGGAAAAATTCATACAAGACACTTATCCTTGTTGAGGGTCTGGTATAGATGTCACGGGGGAGCCCCATAAAAAAAAAGCATTTTTGTTCCCCTCAGAGTCTATACTAGACTCTTTGGGTTTGTATTATTAAAACTGGAGAGTGCAAAATCTGGTGCAGCTGTGCTTGGTAGCTAATCAGCTTCTAACTTTAGCTTGCTCAATTAAGTTTTGACAAAAAATAAAAACCCTGGAAGCTGATTGTTTTTTTATGCAGAACTGCACTGGATTTTACACTCTCCAGTTTTAGTAAATCAACCAGTTTAAGGAACCACACACAAATATCAAGAAAAAAATGTACTTTAATTTATGTCATGTAAGAGAAAAAATGTCTCTTAGCCTGAATAAATCTCATAGAGAGTAGTTGTCTTTCTGTCTAAAATGCATTGCCCATAAATATTTATGTTTTACATGTTTATTCCATCACTAGATCTTATTTACATGAAACCTTTCAAGTCTTTTATATGTAAGGGCTCCAGACAGATAAAAACAAAAAAAGTGTGTACAGGTATGTGATCATTAAACATAAGGCATATTTTTAAAAAGCAAAAGGTCGGCACCTGGGAATTAAATGCAAATACAAAATTCTTTATTATCTTTATATATCATACCCATCGGGATACAAAGGAAACATACACAGATGCTTCTGTTGTGTATAGGATTCTTGTATATCCTAATGGGTATATTTGCATTTAATTCCCGGGTGCTGACCTTTCACTAGTTGGCAGCCTGTCTAGCTGTGGTCTTGGTATAGTTGGAACTTTGCTATATCTTATGAGGAATATAGGAGTTTCAGCACCACACTTTGTTGTTATGGATTCCATATTTTTAAAAAGAACATAGTGTGAGCATCTGAATTTAACTTGGCATCAGCCTATTGCAATCCCATGTGCAACAGAGTTCAGAAAGGGAGAAGGAGAAGCAGCACAATGAGCCTTTCTGTTGAGCTCATGTATTAACAAGGAACATGCTTGTGGGGAGGTCCAACATGGTGCAGTGGTAGTAAATACACAGTCCAGTTGCAAGAAACAGAACTTGTTTTAATGCAGAATCCAGTAGTTTACAACCATCCCAGCAGGAAGGTTCAAGGTATATAACAGCAGTGTGTAGCGGAGCAGGTTTCAGATGTGCCAACAGCATGTGCCTTGAGGAGCAGAATGCGGCCTGACCGGTCCATGCCCAAAGGTTTACGGGAAGGATGGAGTGTCCCTGTCTTTTCCCTACTCATCTATAATGATTCCCTGCCGCTAATCACTGTCCCTGTCAGATGGGTGACCTGTCCCTACACTACCCATACGTTAAATGTGTGCCAGGTCTGGGAGCCAGGGACCTAAATAGGCTCTGTCTGACCCAAGACGGCCACTAGAGTCACATGGGGTGGCAGCATCCAAATGGATAGCTTCCCCAGTGACCAAGGAAACCATAGAAGAACTATGTTCCTCTTGACTTCCTCTCCCCCTGGAAACTTGAGATTGTCCATAGCAACCAAAAAGTGTCCCTTTACGTCAAAAGTGGTTTTAGACCAGCTATAAAACAGCCATAGTCAATTAGAACACTTGCAGAATTGAGTTATAGTGAATCGTGGGGAAATTCATTTTATTATTATTTTTTATAATTATTTATAGTTATTTATAAATATTATCATTTATGATTTTGTGTTTCAAAATTTATCATACACGGGATGTCTACTAGACTCTTGTTTGGACAGATTTAAGTGTGTTATTACTAAGAATTACAGGTCTACAATATAAAACGCCAAATATCTATGCGAAACAATGTACCACTTTGAGATTCAAAAATCTGACATAATCATACCGCCAGGGAGGCTACAGGGGCAGCTGGTAAATACCATTGCCATATGTTTCCATACTGAGCATATATTGTTAAAAGGGCAGAACCATCTTTTTTTGGATAGTTTAATTTAGAGTTCAGCTTTAAAAATATGCCTTGAATGTCAACACCGAAGAATGCATAAGATACAATATTAGTGTTTTCCTTCATTCAGTACTGCAGAACATCTAGTTATAAAAGTAATGAAGTGCAGAGCAATTCAGCAGATACACAATAACATCTTTGTAAAACAGAAAACAATTGTACTATTTTAAGTAATTTACTGGAATCATCTTCCAGCTACACCCTAGCCCTTGACCCTGTAATATTAGGTAACCTCTATAACACTGTTTCTCAGTTTCTAGCCTTAGTGGACAATGAATATGTATTTTCGTATGCAGAGTACGTATGTTTTCCAGACCTCCTTGCTGAATCACAGGTGAGATACTTGTATATTTTATTTAAGCTTTTTATTAATTAACAAAGATACCTTTATATTGAAATATGGACACATTCCCTTTTGACAATCACTATGATGTGGCATTGAAAAATTACTTTGTAACCAGCTCACCATAAAGCCTCATACACACAGTACGATTGTTGGCAGGGGATTATCTGTTGACAGACTGTTGTCCTAAAATCTTACCGTCAGTATGTTCCTTTTGACAATTGTTGTCCATCTTTCGGCCAACAAATGTTGGATTTTCGGCGGACAACGGTTTGACATCTGAGTTTCTTATGGTCAGTACACAAATCCGTCATACAAAAGTCAAAAGTACAAACACGCATTATCGGAAGCAAGGAACAAGCCGGAAGCAGCTGGTCTTGTAAACTAGCATTCGTAATGGATAATTACCATTCGTGACACTGAAAATTATGAAGCACATTCTCTTCTTCTTTAATGGGATAATAATGAAGCTGCTTTGCTGGTGATACTGATGGAGTTATGGCAAACGTATTTTAAAAGGATTTTTTTTTCTAGTGATATCAAAAATATTATTATAATGCTTATTGTTTATTTTTTTTGGGCAAGTTACCACAACACCATTATCCCATAGTTTTTAAGGTCAAAGATATAACTATGTTGGTGTCCCTTGTTAATTTTACATTGTATTTTTTTTTATGTAACTGCCTACTCCTAAACTGTCATTTGAAGTAAAACACATAGCCAAGTACTATTGTACACAATTTTTATTGTGCAGAAAAAAATAAATAAATACAATTAGTAAAACTATCTGCCATCAAAATACAAAGAAGTTAACCAAAAAGTGCATTCTATGCATACAAAAATATAGAAAATATAACAAATAAAATCATTATAAAAATAAATAAATAATAGAAATTAGTAAGTGGTGAAGGGGTTAAAATCCTCAGTCTAGCGGGGGTTGTTGGGGACCTTGTGGCTGGTATTGCCACTGACCGCTATGCTGCTGTGGTGGGTAGGGTGGCTGTGGTGTGTGGGTTGGCTGTGGAGGTGGTGTAGGTGGGGCCACAAAATCAGAAATATGTGCACTTTCTGAAATTTGGCTCCTCACCCCCTTGTTGAGGAGATGCAGGATGAGTTCCTCACACCTGCTCCTTTGCTTACCGGCCATCTGCCTTAATTTATTGGCCGTCACACCCAAATGCCTCAGCCTCATCTGGGTCAGTACAAAGCACAGTAGTGGCCTGGGTAAGATAGGAAGCTGTGGCCTCCTCCAGATTCCTGCTCTTCCTTGCCCTTTTAGCAGGAGGGCATAGGGGAGGGATCTGGGACTCTGGCTGGCTGCTGGCCGCTGTTCGCTGGCTCCCCCAGGCTGACACTTTCCTGTGTATGAAAAAGGGACAAAGTCCAAATAAGTGACTAAAAGTGCTCCAATCCAAGGTGAAGGAAGTGCAAAAATGCTTCAGACACATTCAGGTGTATAACAACACCCCCTCATGTGTCCCCACTCACCGGATCCGGATGACCCCCAGCTTTGCAGTCTATGGTTCACTAAAGGCTTGATAGTAATATCCAGAGATGTCCAGGGATGATAGATTGAATGTCAGGTCATCAGATCAAAGATTCTTTTATGAAGGTTCTCAGCCGGACAGACAGGTACCCAATAAAATATAAAGGATAGAACTGATAGTGAAGTACCATTAAAAAGATTTGTATTGCACAATGGAATGGGTACTTACAAAAATTAAGATCAAAACGGGCACAAACATGGAGCTGTAGATGTAAAAAATGCTGTTCCCAGCGTGTGTTCCACGAGACCGGAAGTGCGTTCCACGATACCGGAAGTGACGTCAGTAATACCGGAAATTGCGTCAATTGGACCCTGATCCCAGTTGTAAACTTGAGACTTCTCCCCGTCGCCAAGTTCCACAAGGTATCTATGAGCATTTACTCTGGAGTGATGGAAAGCCTCATACATGTGTCCTGCTTCTTAATATAGGGGGTCACCAATGGCAAGAGTTGGTGAAAGCAGGCATCCGTCATCCAGAGATAATTCCGAAAATCATCCGGATTATTATCCTGTAGCTCCCACAGCAATGGCATATAACATAATTGGTCACAATTAAGCAACCAATTTTTGGTCCAAGAACTCCTCCTCCTCCTGTTCCTGGACTGGACTTGGGTCAAAGCAATAACTCCTAGCCCAATAATCACACATTCTCTCCTCCGATTATGCAACATGGCTGGTTGACGAACGGCCGTTTAGAAACTAACTGAAAAGTGTGAATCAACACTCACCAAACTTCTACTAACACAAAATTAGCAGAAGGAGCCTAAAGGGGGGTGCTTGGGAAATTCATTTCCTCTTTACAGTCTCGTAGTACGTCTAGTACGTCGCTACGTTCGTGTTGTCAATTTGTGGACCATTAGTATGCAAGACAAGATCCTAACACACGCCCTTTTGACAAAAAGCAGACACTCGGTTGACCAACAATTGTATCGTGTGTATGAGGCTTAAGAGTGCTGAAAGTTGTCTAAAAGCCTTGGGGTCTGATTCTAATGAAACTGACAGCTGGATCCTGTCTCAACAGGTTGTTCTGCTTAAGCATAAACTATGTATATAGTAACAAACTGACAGTTTCTTGCCCTGAAACATTCCCCTTCATGACCTTCCACCTTTTTTATACCATAACCTAATCCTAACCCCTGGCACTCGTGGGAAATTTTAATACAGTTGACACCCTGCCTACGTTTTACATATACTGTATAATAGAGTGATTGTAAAGTAATTGTAATAGTGCAATTATAACTAATTTTTATTTATCCTTGCAAACAAAATAAAGAATGCCAGTAATGGCACTGTGACGATGTCATAAGACTATGACACCTGGGTTTTACAGGTCATTAATCTAAGGCCTATTAAAAGAAATGTGTTCTTTTGTGAAAGTGCCTGTGACATGGTATTTTAGTAAAACAGGCTCCTGTACTGTTCAGCTAGTAGTTTAGTGTGTATATACTGTGTTTCCCTAAAAACAAGACCTACCCCAAAAATAAGACCTAGCCTGATTTCCGAGGAGGGCTGCAATCTAAGCCCTACCTCACAAATAAGCCCTAGTAAAGTCCATGTAAAAATATATAATCTGTTCTGTAAAAATGTTATATAAGGTCCAGATTCTCATTTTGTAACATTATTGTCGAAAATACCTTATTTATAGCACCACTGGGCGCTCACATGACCCGCTGGAGATCTTCTCCTCTCCTTCCAGCTGATGTCAGTGGCCCCTCCCTCGCAGTGCTCGGAGCGGGGCTGAAGTCAGCAGGCATCTCGGCCCTTTTCTCTGCAGTGCTTGGTGTGGGGCTGACGTCAGCGGGGATCTCGGCCTCTCCCTCGGCAGTGCTGGGAGCTGGGAAGAAGAGCTCCAGCGGATCACATGAACACCCAGCAGCACTGTAAATAAATTATTTTCGACAATAGTTACAGAGGGAGACATTATATAATATTTTTACAAAACAGATTGCATATTTTTGGATTAAAGATGTCATAATGATGACTCCTGAGCTGACAGGGGGAGAGGGGGAGAGAAGACAAGGGACATAGCTAAGACATCCCCTGAAAATAAACCCTAGTGTGTGTTTTGTAGCAGAAATTAATATAAGACCTGGTCTTATTTTTGAGGAAACACGGTATATATGTGGTGCCATAAAACTCATATTATGAGACCTTGATCCTTTGGCCAAGGTGATGCAGTGAGTGAAAAGTCTACCTGCAATGAAATAAATAGGTACATGTGAATGTACACTACATCTTCTATAGAAATGCCAGTTCAAACACGTGACTCCTCCCTTGAAACTAGAGCAGTGCCCGAATATTATATATCATAAGAATAATGTCTCAATCTAATGCATCTCTAAAGTAGTATCTCAATATTAAAGGTGAAGTTTTTTTTTTTTTTTTTGTTAGCATGTGTAGTGGTGTGTGTCCTATCTCCTGCAGACTGCAGACTATTGTAAAAACTGTCCCTTCAGTCCTCCTTTTATAGCTGCTGGATATTCCCCTGAGTGGCTATCCTCCAGCACTGTGAGTTAACAGCCTCTGTTGTTAGTCTGAAAGTTGCACCATTCACCCACCCCTTCTGCTCTCTCCATCTGTCAAAGAGCGCATACTACTACACAATACATTGTGTTCTGTAAATGGAGGAGAACCAGTTTAATAACAGGACCTCCACTGTCCAATCCCAGTACATGATGCATTGTGCAATAGTAATAGCAGCCATATAAATGGCAGAAAGGACATAAGGGGGCAGGTACATTTTCAGACTTTTCAGCCCAACGTAGTCATTCAAGCTTGTAGTAGCAGACTTTTAGTGCTCAAGGCAAGATTCATAATTTAAGCATAAGCATGACATTTAGGCACAAAGCAGCATATGTTCACACATACAAAATAGTTGCATGCAGCAGATATTGATGCTCTCAAATAGTGTCAACAGCCAAAGATAGTAGTGCAAGCCTTAGATGCAGATGGCCAGCTTGGTGTGCCACATATAGTAGTAATAAAGTATCACGCTGTGCGGTCTCATAACTGGTCTGGCAACATGAAACATAGGTAGCACTCCAGGCAATTTGTAAGTGCTTATCTAGTAGATGCATCAAGCTGTAGTATAATATGCAGTCTTCAGATGTGCTATATGGCTATAATTATTTCCCAACCAGAATGTATGACTGATAAATATGTGTGTGTCCAAGTCAGTCAACAAGTCCTGTGTTGATAAACATGGGTATCCCTGATACATCCATAAAGGTTCTTCCTTCAAAGGGGGTGCCATTCTTATATATATCTTAAAGAAAAACTATAGACAAATATTTTTTGGCTATACTTCTCCTATCACAGGAGTGCAGTTTGCTCTGACTCCTGTGACCCGTTTTCATCAGGCAGTGATCTGATGCCACTGAGCCAGGTCAGGTTATCGTCAGGATCCACCCAGCAGCCTGAACCGACATTTCATATTCCTGATATGTGCCTGCTATACCATGTACGTGTATGAAAAAGTATCCTGTTCTCTTCGTATAGCTTCCTTTGTGTGAAATTCCTGGTGTTTCTGTCAGTACCTCTGTTTTTCTAATAAAAACTGACCACACTAAGCAGGAGAGCACACTGTGGTCCATTCTCTAGCTATGCTGGGAACTCAACCTGCTCTCAATGATCAGACTTATCTCGACACCTACCCTCCACCGCACAGCCTTTCACTGGGAAAATAAGCGTGCTGCTTTTTCTCCTCTCCCAGCTCTTATGTAGCTGAGAACAAAGGGAATGTTATCACTTATAAAAAAGGGGGAAAAGGTATTTATATATATTTGTATATCTCTGTTCGATGCGAACCCACGTTCGAGCACGTACTGATCAAAGAGGCTTGTAGTGTGCGTGGCACAGGCAGAGCTCCTATATTTTGTTTACCAGAAGCACCTATAGGACTTGTAGTGTAGTTCCAGCACAGAGCTCCCTATATTTTTTACCTTTAGGACTTGTAGTGTGTTAGTGGCTGGCAGGCAAAGCTCCTATATTTTGTTACCAGAAGCACCTATAGGACTTGTAGTGTGTTCGTGCAGGCAGGCAGAGCTCCTTATTTTGTTACCAGAAGCACCTCCAGGCAGGCAGAGCTTCCTATATTTTGTTACCAGAAGCACCTATAGGACCCAGGCAGCAGAGCTCCTATTTTTGTTACCAGAAGCACCTGGACTTGTAGTGTGTTAGTGGCAGGCAGGCAGAGCTCCTATATTTTGTTACCAGAAGCACCTATAGGACTTGTAGTGTGTTCGTGGCAGGCAGGCAGAGCTCCTATATTTTCTTCCCAGAAGCACCTATAGACTTGAAGTGTGTTAGTCCCATTACACACACAGAGCTATATTTTGTTCCCAGAAGCACCTATAGGACTTGAAGTGAGTTAGTCCCAACACACAGAGCTATATTTTGTTCCCAGAAGCACCTATAGGACTTGAAGTGTGTTAGTCCCATTACACACACAGAGCTTATATTTTGTTCCCAGAAGCACCTATAGGACTTGAAGTGTGTTAGTCCCATTACACACACAGAGCTATATTTTCTTCCCAGAAGCACCTATAGGACTTGAAGTGTGTTAGTCCCATTACACACACAGAGCTATAGTTTGTTCCCAGAAGCACCTATAGGACTTGAAGTGTGTTTAGTCCCATCACACACACAGAGCTATACTTTCTTCCCAGAAGCACCTATAGGACTTGAAGTGTGTTATCCCATTACACACACAGAGCTATTTTTGTTCCCAGAAGCACCTATAGGACTTGAAGTGTGTTAGTCCCATTACACACAAGAGCTATATTTTGTTCCCAAAGCACCTATAGGACTTGAAGTGTGTTAGTCCCATTACACACACAGAGCTATATTTTGTTCCCAGAAGCACCTAATAGGACTTGAAGTGTGTTAGTCCATTACACACAAAGAGCTATACTTTGTTCCCAGAAGCACCTATAGGACTTGAAGTGTGTTAGTCCCATTTACACACACAGAGCTATATTTTGTTCCCCAGAAGCACCTATAGGACTTGAAGTGTGTTAGTCCCAACACACACAGAGCTATACTTTGTTCCCAGAAGCACCTATAGGACTTGAAGTGTGGTTAGTCCCATTACACACACAGAGCTATATTTTGTTCCCAGAGCACCTATAGGACTTGAAGTGTGTTAGTCCCATTACACACAAAGAGCTATATTTGTTCCCAGAAGCACCTATAGGACTTGAAGTGTGTTAGTCCCATTCCACACACAGAGCTATATTTTGTTCCCAAAGCACCTATAGGACTTGAAGTGTGTTAGTCCCATTACACACAAAGAGCTATACTTTGTTCCCAGAAGCACCTATAGGACTTGAAGTGTGTTAGTCCCATTACACACACAGAGCTTTTTCTAGTGTGTTAGTGGCATCACACAGAGCTCCTCTATTTTTCTTTTGCAGAAGCACCCACAGGACTTCTAGTGTGTTAGTGGCATCACACAGAGCTCCTCTATTTTCTTTGCATAACACCCACAGGACTTCTAGTGTGTTAGTGGCATCACACAGAGCTCCTCTATTTTCTTTGCAGAAGCACCCATAAGGAATTCTAGTGTGTTAGTGGCATCACACAGAGCTCCTATATATCTTCTCAGCAGCACCCACAGGACTTCTAGTGTGTTAGTGGCATCACACAGAGCTCCTCTATTTTCTTTGCAGAAGCACCCATAGGACTTCTAGTGTGTTAGTGGCATCACACAGAGCTCCTATACCATGTACGTGTATGAAAAAGTATCCTGTTCTCTTCGTATAGCTTCCTTTGTGTGAAATTCCTGGTGTTTCTGTCAGTACCTCTGTTTTTCTAATAAAAACTGACCACACTAAGCAGGAGAGCACACTGTGGTCCATTCTCTAGCTATGCTGGGAACTCAACCTGCTCTCAATGATCAGACTTATCTCGACACCTACCCTCCACCGCACAGCCTTTCACTGGGAAAATAAGCGTGCTGCTTTTTCTCCTCTCCCAGCTCTTATGTAGCTGAGAACAAAGGGAATGTTATCACTTATAAAAAAGGGGGAAAAGGTATTTATATATATTTGTATATCTATAGGCAAATGTTTTGCCTTTCAGTGTTATTTTAAACTAAATGGTTTGTTATACAAGGTGAGGGTTTACAATAACTTTAAGCAGTGCCCCAATTGTATATATTTTTAGAGCATAGCCCCAATCTCAAAGTATTATAGTACAGCACCAGTCTTGTGTACCTCTAAAGTAGGGGCCAAATCGTTTGCGACTCTAGAGCAGCCCACCAATCTTGCATGTCTTTAAAGCAGTGCCAAATCTTGCATATCTTTCTCAGTGCTCCAACCTTGCTTATATATAGATTAGTGCATCTTACATATCTACATATCTATAGATAAGTGCCCCAATATTACACATCCCTAGATCAGTACTCAACTGTTCAATTCTGTTGCTTCCCTAAGTAGCTACATCTACCTGAAATTAAAAATATATCTGAAAAGAGAACAGCTGTCCTAAACCTATTCCCTGTCCTCCATGAAGCAGTCCTGTTGACAGAGATAGATAGATAGATAGATAGATAGATAGATAGATAGATAGATAGATAGATAGATAGATAGATATAGATAGATAGATAGATATATTTTAAGGTTTTGAGAAAAGTCCTACCTTTAAAGCAAGTCAAAACAAGTCTTGTAGTGATTAGATTTTCATAGTGCAGTTCAAAGAACTTGAATATCTTTACCAGGATTCCAGCCAATAGTTGGACATCCCCTGTTATTTATTATTTACTTACTGCTTTTATATGACAGAAACATTTCATCAGTTCCTGCACCAAAGGATCTGATGCACACCCTACTACATTCATAAAAACACACATTTAAACAATCTCTCCAGAGATTTTCTTTCTCATACACCTGTTGACCAACCAGTATAGTTTGGGTTGTTTGAGCAGACTAGAGCACCCGATACTTCATAAATCAACATTACTAATAAAATAGTTCAGACTAACCCAACCTGGAATTTTTGTTATTAGATTTTGTTTTCTCTTAGTTACAGAATATATTCTATTTTTCTATAACTGGTGTGCTCTGTCATTTTTTTTATATTAATGATCAAATTGGCATACTTTGGAATGATGTATGATATATTTCTTTGGTCTTGTAAATGTCAGCACACTTTTTTTTTATAATTAAGATATTTACGTATCTGCAAAACATGTACACCTAATGTTAAGATGTCTGACACAAATAATTGAAAAAGTATCATCGTTTAAAAAATTGCCACATTGAAACTATACTATTAATACTGCAGACAGAATAAAATGTGTACTGTGAAATATTAGCTGTAAAACAATATTTTAGTTTTCCTTGTCCTCGGGGCTGGAGAAAATTACATGTCAATCTATATTTCTAAACATCCTTCCAGGTAAGCCTTTCACCTAAATTCTAAAAATGTTAGCTATGACCTTAAACCGAGTAAGCGTCCCAAACTGACATTTATAAATCCGTGGCAGGTTTTTTTTTAACTAATAAAAAAAATTGAAGTTTATGGACAGGATTAGGATAAATGTAAAGTAATTAGGGTTGTTACTGATTAAAATTTTCATGTTCGATTAATAATTTTTTTTTTTTTTTCCCTGTCATCGGGAACGCCGATCAATGACGTCAGACGTACAGCCACGCCCCCCTACTGTGAAAAAAAAACAGAACACGTCACACTGACTCCTCCCCGCCCCCTAGTGGTTAACCCCCTAACTACAACTGTCATTTACATAGGAATCAGTGCTATTTAAATAGCACTGATTTCTATATAACTGACAAATGTCCCAAAAATGTGTCAAAAATGTCCGATGTGTCCGCCATAATGTCGCAGTCACAATAAAAATCGCTGATCGCCGCCATTACTAATAAAAAAAAAAATATTAATAAAAATGCTATAAAACTATCCCCTATTTTGTAAACGCTATAACTTTTGCGCAAACTAATCAATAATCGCTAATTGCGATTTTTTTTACCAAAAATATGTAGAAGAATACGTATCGGCCTAAACTGAGGAAAAAAAATGTTTTTTTATATATTTTTTGGGGATATTTATTATAGCAAAAAGTAAAAAATATTGCATTTTTTTCAAAATTGTCGCTCTATTTTTGTTTATAGCGCAAAAAATAAAAACCGCAGGGGCGATCAAATACCACCAAAAGAAAGCTCTATTTGTGGGAAAAAAAGGACGCCAATTTTGTTTTGGAGCCACGTCGCATGACCGCGCAATTGTTAGTTAAAGCGACGCAGTGCCGAATTGCAAAAAGGGGCCTGGTCCTTTGGCTGCCAATTGGTCCGGGGCTGAAGTGGATAATGCACATACAGATCCAACTACTTTTAGCTGATCTCCTTGCATTGCAACTCTGCATTAGTCAGTGGTAAATGTGGTATACACTATATACAATCCCGCAACACTAGTTAGTTTCCACTATCCATGACTTAACTTCACAGTTCACACAAATACGTTTTAAATTCAAACTGTAGCACTGACGTAAGTAATTTTTTTTCCACAGTAGCGTGACAATCCCTCCACCTCCGGTCTAACTAATCACTCTCGCCTTATGACATGGACCCCTGTGCAAACAGGTGGTCATGCAAGCGGGTATCAAAAGGGTTAACACGGACCATAAACTTCTCTCACGTCTCCTTAGATCTCAGCAAGGACGCCAGGTCATGGATAGAAAGAAAAGATCTAAGTGCTCACCCCTTAAGTATAAGATTTCATTTTGTGTGTTCAAACACAAACTACTCACATAAAGATGATAAAACACAGCATGTAAAGCCGACAATCGTGTTAGTTTCGTAGGGCAGCAGCAGGTGACTACATGCGTATTTCCCCCCCCCCCGTACGTGTTACATTCAATCAGAACTTCAACGCCACTGGACTCCTCCCTCCTTTCCTTCATTAGCAGATGGAGGCACTTGGGGAAGGGGGGAGGAGTCCGGTGACGTCGATGTCCGTGGCGTCACCGGATCTCCGACGGAACTCCCTGAAGACCCGGAAGCCGGCGGAGAGGTGAGTACTGATCAAAAAAATTTTGATCGATCAAAAAAAATAACGATTAATCTTGGAATTAATCTTTAATTTCCACAGCCCTAAAAGTAATTAATGTAAATTAAGATCTCACTCTTATCAGATGCTTGTATTTGTGCCTGAAAATAAACATTGTGGACTGAAAGCAGTAAAAAAAACTGTCACTCAATAGTTAAAAAAAAATTAGAATATCAGTAACAGAATGTTCCTGATCCCAGCGCTCATAGATAAAGACTAAAATTGGTCATGCACATTCAGCTGCTGTTTAAAATTCAGTCAAAATATAAAAATATGCAAAAAAGATATGGTAATTGTTTAAGCATTAACAGCGCTCTCTCAGTGCTGAACGCACCATGTGCTAAAATAGTTCAATATGCATTAAACAAAAAGTTCTTAGGGATAGATGTCCCGGGTCTCATTGCTGGTTTCCAGGAAGTGGTGAGAGAACACAGGCTGTCTGCACAGCAACACAGCATTATATCGATTCAATGCGAGTTTTACATTTTAATCTTGTAATCATATTTTATCTTGGGGGAAGTTGCAAATAAAATGAAACAGGATTACGCTATGTAGTGTGTTTCTTTGTTTTGCATGGTATGCCACTCCTCTTATGAGGAGTCTCCACTTGGAATGAGAGGTTGACAATTAAGGAGATTGGAGTTATAAGGCTTATTTTATTCGTGCTTGCGGTGAGTTTATTACCATAGGGAAGAGAAGTGCACGTGGTGTAACGGTGATGGAATACAAAGATTTCATCAATTCTACTATCACCTCTGAGTAGATGCATGTTACTCCATTTACCTTATGAACTTTATGCATATTAAAACAAGCTTGGATTATGCTCATTTCACTCCTTAGTTGGGGTGTTATACACCTTTTTGTTTAATGCATTTTGAACTATTGTAGCACACAGTGCGTTCAGCACTGAGAAAGCGCTGTTAATGCTTAAACGATTACCATATCTTTTTTGCATATTTTTATATTTTGACTGAATTTATAACAGCAGCTGAATGCGCATGACCATTTTTTTTTTTTGTTTCATAAAGATTTTATTGAATATTTCAACAGATATTACAGAAACATTGACAGGAAAAAGAAAAAAACACATAGACAGAAAGGCTTCGGCTCCAACTGGGGTACCGCTACACAATATACAGTAATGGCAAGGCTCATGATGTACTCCCAACATACATTATAAACTGCTTTCCTAACATAGAAATACAGAAGGCGTATATTAAGATATCATTGCAGGACCATGTCATTACGGGTGTAGTCATACGCCTAAAGTCTTGTCAAAGCTATTGGAAGGTCAGAGCCTTTGTTACAGTTCGTGTACCTATCTCTGAACATACTCTGGGAAGGAAGGACTGAGGGGTCGACCTTAAGGTAGGCCCGTCATCCCAAAATCTACACTCTTTAAGATTATTTATAAGAAGGAGAAGAAAGAAAGAGAAAAGGCAAAAAGAGAGGGGGGAAGAAGTGAAGATATAGGTTAGGAACGAGAAAGGGGGAGGAGGGGGAGAGAATGTCTAGAAGGTGAATGTCAGGAGGGGGGGTGGGGGGGGACCACCAGCTACCCTCTCCATCTACTTCTGCTATTTGAAATGTGTCAGCTCTTAGCTTAAAATGTTCCCGTTCAAGTCTAAACAGCGTTCTGCTGAGGAATCCCAGCTAACCATTATCTTGTAGCAGATCTTGGTATCTTGCAGATTTTTGAAAATTAAACCAGGCTTCCCATATATTGGAGAAGCTGGAGATCCTATCTTGTGCAGTATAAATCAGCTCCTCTATCACTGCAATGTGATTGATGCGAGTCACCCATTCTTTCATGGAAGGTGGCAATGCACACCTCCAATAAACTGGCAGGCACAACCAAGCTGCGTTGATCATATGGATCGCCACAGCTTTATGATATCGTTTCCTGGATATTTTGGAGAGGTGAAGAAGGTATTGTGCTGGTGAGAACTCCAGTGGGAGCAAGGAGACTGCAGTTGTCGCATCATGTACCCCACTGCAGTAGCGCAACACAAGTGAGTATATATAGTGGGGGGAGAGGGGGCAGCCTTGTCTAGGGCCATTATGAATGGAGAATGCCTCCGACAAGTGATCATTGACCCGGACTATAGCTTTTGGGTTTATGTACAATGCCCCAATAAAAGACTGCATACGGATCCCCAAACCATGTAGTCCCAGGCCACTCGGTCGAAAGCCTTCTTTGCATCCATTGCCAGAAAAAAGCCCTCACGTTTGGGGGAAGTTAGCCAATGATGTACGTTGAGGGCCTTGATGGTATTATCCCTGGCTTCTCTTCTCATGACTCACCCATGCCGGCACATGACAAGATAATCGGTTTGCAAGGATTTTGGAGAAGATTTTCACATCTACATTTAGAAGTGAGATCGGTTAATAATTCGTTACATCAGAGGGGTCTTTATTCTCTTTGGATATTACTGAGATATACGCCTCTAGTAATGTCCCAGAGGAACTAGGGGAACCCGGTAGGGAGTTGAAGGCCTTGATAAAACCTGGCGCCAGAAGATCTGCAAAGCACTTATAATATTGTGCCGTAAAGCCATCCGGCCCTGGGCTTTTGCCGGGCTTTGTGGTTTTTAAAGCTTCTACCCATTCTTCTGATGACAGCTGGGATTCCAAGGTGTATGACCAGTTTTAGTCTTTATCTATGAGTGCTGGGATCAGGAATATTCTGTCACTTATATTCTAGTTTTTTATTAACTGTTGAGTGGCAGTTTTTTACTGTTTTCAGTTCATGTTTATTTTCAGGCACAAATAAAAGCAACTGATAAGAGTGAGATCTTAATTTACATCAATTACTTTACATTTATCCTAATCCTGTCCATAAACTTAGATTTTTTTATTACTTTCAGTCAGCTTTCAATCACAAATATTTGTTGTTTTCAAATGACCAATCAAGTCATGACTCATCAGTCAAGAAAATTGGGATAGAAATCTATCCATTATTGATCTTTGATCATTCTTTAACTACAAACTATAAAACAAGGTGGAAAGATGATTTCATACCAACTAATTACCTAGAGTATGACCAGAGTACTGTAAGCAAATAGGAATTGATTAAATATCTAAAGATATGGGGGTTATTTACGAAAGGCAAATCGACTTTGCACTACAAGTGCACTTGGAAGTGCAGTCGCTTTAAGTCTGAGGGGTAGATCTGAAATGAGGGTAAGCTCTGCTGATTTTATCATCCAATCATGTGCAAGCTAAAATGCTGTTTTTTATTTTCCTTGCATGTCCCCCTTGGATCTACAGCAACTGCACTTCCAAGTGCACTTGTAGTGCAAAGTGGATTTGCCTTTAGTAAACAACCCCCATGGCAGCTAATCAAACTGAGCCTCACATAAAGGATATGTTTAGCTACAACTCCTTTACTCTTTTTAAGTAAGTTTTCCATGTGGTTATCAATATTAACCAGGTGTATACAACGCTAATCTGGCTGTATTAGTAAGTGGGTGAGGCTCAGTGCCATGTGTGGGGAAATGAGATCTCTTGCTTTGGATGTAATAAAAGAAGACTTATGGATGCTGGGAGATGTTTTTGGGTGTGTGATGGAGAAGATGGTGAAGGAGCAAAGCCAAAAAATTAGGCTCCATACAAAATATTTATTTAAATAAAAGCCTGGAGGTCAGCAATCCAAGTACAGAAAAGTACATAAATTCACATATAAATTCAAGTAAGGCCAACAGCATGTCATTGCAGTGTATGGGCTCAGCAGTCATTGCTAGCCACATAGAGTTGTCAATCCCAGCAGCAGGAATCAGTATATTTCTGCCACTGGGACTCAGTGTGGTAAAACATACGTGTGAATTGTGTGGGTTGTGTAGGTTGATTGGATAAGGTTCAATTGAGTTTCTTTGCCCACCCCGGTCTCAAAATACATCTGTGACAGTAGTCAATACACAAAAAAGCCCCCTTGTTCATTATATTTTCTATGTGTGTAATGGCTATTTCAGAAACCAACACAAAAGTAGGGTGGAGCTTCTGACCCACGATCGCTGTGTTTTTGCTAGATGCTTAAAAAGAAATACCCATAGGAGATACTGTACATGTGAAACACATCTGTTGGTTATCATATCTAAACAAATAAGCAATGTGTTACATTTATCTGGTTAGTAGTAGTAAATTACACTTAAGCTGGCCATACATGGATCAAAATTTGTCAGTTTCAGCAGGGATGGGCTAAATTTTCGTCCGTGTATGGGCAGGCTGGTTGTACATAAGTTGATCTGTTGATTGACTTTTTTTCCAAACAGCCAGCAACACTGATCATTGTATTCTGATGGTGGGGAAGGCTTCCCACTGTCACAATACAATACCACAGTGGGAGGATTCCCCCATCCCCATGGAAAGTATAGATGGCAGACTTGGATCTTTTTTTTTGTTTAACTTACTTTTTGTACTTACTTACTTAAATGATCTACTTACTTAAATGATCAATGTATGAATTGATTGATCAATGATGAAATGATCAATGTATGAATGCCTTACCTGGACTAATTCTGTAAATTTGAAGACATTTCACTACTCATGCAAACAGTTTCTTCATTGCTAAAGAGTGTTTGGAGCATACCCCAACATCTATATCCAGATGGTTAACTCAGTCACCTTAATCCCAAATGCTATGGAATATGTCAAGGCAGATGTTGATGAACAATAAACATCTGCTGTGACAGATTCCTTGGTGATTGGGTTAAAGTGACTGAGTTACCCATGTGACTATAAATGCTGGGGCATGTTTCTGACACTTAAATTGAACTGAAGAAGCGGCTTGGATGAGCAGCAAAACAATTCAACAGTTCAATGTGACTCATTACTATTGGCTTTACCATGACCTGGATGTCTGAGAATCTTCATAGACCAACTGTAACTTAAAATTGTTTGCTTACAAGAAAGTCTAATGCAACCCACCTTAGCATAATGCAGCATTACACATTCCTATTTTCTCGGATGGCATCAAGGGATGAACTCTCATTCTGAATATCAGAGTTCTGATTCAGACTCAAGTATAGCTAAATAATGGGGGAAGATTAAATAGTTATAATGTTAGGCTGAAACTGGTATAGAATATTTCTGCCAAACAGCATAGCCAAAATAAAAAGCATGGTCAGATAAATAGGGTTTCTGATATTTTATTGAAATGTTATGTTTTTCAAGATATATTATAAATTAATGTAAAAAATGATCCACAATTTTGTAACATTGTGTTGATATAACAAAGATGTTCACGCATTACAATATTGTATCTACTGCTACTGAATTTTTTTTTTTGACCAAATACACTAGTTATATAGTTTAAAGCTGCAAGACCAGAGGGCTGCAAGTTGTCACTTGCTGCTTTAAAAAAGACAAAGGAGGGGTTAGTAATTGATCATTTTTAAGAACATGTTACAAAAAGCAGTATTTTACCAACAGCAAGTACACATAGTAACATTGTGAAGCAAATCTACAGAACTAAGTAAGCTGGAGCAGGAATTTAGACAGGATACTGTTAGTGAATGTTGTATACATGTTTAAAACGCATGACACAGCGAGGCTGATTTTAAAGGAGTAGAGGAAGTTAAAGCTAACTGTTTAAATGTGAAATAAAAAAATTCTACTGCCAAAAAATAACAGATCTGGTGGTATTTGTAAACAAACAGACCAGAAATCCTGGGATATGTCATTGAACAAATATGGTCATCATCATATCTGGTCAATGATATCACCCAAGATCCTTGACTGGTTTGTTTAGAAACATGTGTAACTGAAGAATAAATTACCTGAATTTAGCTCAACTGCCTCCTCGCTTGACCAAACAAAGAACTCTCACAGCGCACCATACATCTCAATAAGGCAAAAAGTTTAATGGTTTGAAAAAGTTATGTTTTGAAATACCAGACAGCTGTCATTTATCAGTGGTGGTGATCATCTGATGCCACGTTGACCTGTGGCTGGACATTGTGATGCTGAATCTACATCACTTAACGATGTGATTGACTATGAATTTACAACATGAGGACAAGGTGCCTTGCAGGAGGGGACTTATTGGAGTCTGACAACTTTCCTCCCGATGATCTTACTCTTCTGCACTACCACTGCAAAATGACAGATCCCCAACAAAACTAGTCATGGAACCTGGGTGATGTTATTGAACAATTATGCTGATGTCCCTTAACATCCTTAACAAATTCCATGTAAAAGAATAAACAACGTAATTTCATTGTCAATCAAGCCATCAGTAGTGTGAATCCAGTGTCAACCATGATGACTTACTACCATGATGACCCACTACCAGACAATGTTGTCCTGCCTCCAAGGTGAACTATCTCCCTATTATCTTACCCTCTATAAACATACACATCTCTTTTAGAAGACATAATGTGCAAATGAGGCCCTTGTCCCTCCTACATAGGGACAAGGTGACTAGAGGGCGGAGGCCTGGCCACCCCCCCCCCCTTTCAAGGTACCGTTCTAGTGTGGAAAGGCATGTGGCCTGGTATGGTTCACAAAGGGGAGTGCATGTTCACTTCCCTCCCTTTCCTGGCCACTCATGCTGCAGGCCTGAATAAGGACTTGATATGAATGTAAAGGGAAATCATGTGGGAGAAAAAAACATCATGATGTCCCCCTTAAAATTCATACCAGGCCCTTATCCTGGTATGTAGCCTGGATGGCCAGAAAAGGGAGCACAGAGAGCATGTGCCCCCCCCCTTCCTTAACCAAACCAGGCCACATGCCTTTCAACCCCCATTGCAAGGCACATTCTGCCTGTGTTGAGGGGACAAGGGCCTCATCCCCACATCCGATCCCAAAGGACTCTTGGGGTTTGTGAGGGGAAATGATCTGAATCTGGAAGACCACTTTATAATAAGGGGGTTCCCTGATATTCTCCCCCCAGGGGAATGAGTACAGGGTACATGAGCTATATCTGATATTGTTGAAGTTTGTAATGTGCACTGTGAGAAGCTCAATGTGTGCAGTAAAATCAAAGTAGGCATTTTCTGTACAGGGTTTTTTTTCCCCAAAAAAAGCCCAAAATATTAGGCTTTGTTTACATGTGCGGTAGGGTTTGCCACCCCTCTCAAAATGTGATCCACTGTGGATAGCTTCCTGATGACATGTGTAACTCAAAATGCATAGAGGCTGCGCGTCCTCATCCTATTGATGTCACATCAGGTTCTTTGGTTCTTATCCCCTGTGTTTTGGAATGCACGCCGTGGCTTGGCGGTACAGCAAGCTATTTATCCAAAGCTGTACATGTTGGTGCTGACTTATAGCACTTTCAAATGATCGCTGATGTTTTGGTAATGTGTGAGCTACAAAGGCACAGGAAATTTGGTCACAATTGATGGCAAAATGAAAGCAGTATGTTATCAAAAAATACTGGAGGAACATTTGCATTCTATCAGCCAAGAAGCTGCGCATGGGACGTACTTGGACATTCCAACGTGACAATGATCCAAAACACAAGGCCAAGTCGACCTGTCATTGGCTACAGCAGAATAAATTGATGGTTCTGGAGTGGCCATCTCAGTCTCCTGACTTCAGTATCATTGAGCCACTCTGGAGAGATCTCAAATGTGCAGTTCATGCAAGACAGCCCACAAATTTACAGGAACTGGAGGCTTTTTGCCTAGAGGAATGGGCAGCTTTACAATCTGAGAAAATAAAGAGCCTCATCCACAAATACCACAAAAGACTTCAAGCTGTCATTGATGTTAAAGGGGGCAATAGATTAGGAACTGGGGTATGTAAACTTTTGATCAGGGTCATTTGGGTAGTTTCTGTTGTGATTATGATTTTAAAAAGAGTAAACACAGTTGATTGATAATAAATGGCTTCAGCCAAACACTAACCATGAGTGAAAGAAATGTTTTTGTGTTATTCATATTCTCTGAAAAATGGCCAAGAAATCATAAATTCTGCCAGGGTATGTAAACTTATGAGCACAACGGTATGCTGCTGGTTGAAAGAAACAAAATACTGCTAAAAGGCTTATTTACTTTAAAGTTCTGGTGAGTTTGCATTCTTATGCACGATTTGTGGATTTGTGGTGGAGCACAATTTAAAGGATCTGTTCCTGTATTTTTGTTTGGATCACGGTGATTGGACTTTCTTTGTGAAGATATATTGGGAAATTTTGTTTGGACTTTTTTTTACACACATTTTATATGGATTGATAATGAATTGTTAATACTTTGTTTGTTATGAATTTGTCACTTATGTTGATTGATTAAGGTTTAATTAACACATGAGATAGCGCCACACCTTTTCACTTACATTTTTTCACATTAAAAATAAATGGTAGTGCAGTGCAGTCCCTGTTGTACCCCTAAAGGAAGCCAAGTTAACATCACTTTTTCCTTAAAAATAACCCTCGAAAAGGTTTTAAGTTCACATTTTATAAGGACATAACACATTTGAAGTCCATTACCTTAATGGGCCCAAATGTGTGCTCAAAATCTAGCACAGTTTAAACAGCATAGGTAATCACTTCTTGACTCGTCGTCTTTCTGCCTGATGTTTATCCTGTTCCCTGGAAGAAAGCAGAAATACACAGCCTAACTACTCTAACAACTATCAACAAGTTTACAAGTCCTGCTTGAGAGTAACATCTGCCAAACCAGAGGAGATATTAATCCATATGCAAATGTCTTTTCAAGAATAACTTGTTGGCTCTGGAGCCCAGAGTCCCTAGGTGAACAGTATAGCCATGAGCAACCATTGCCAGCTGCCCTTGGCAACAACAGCCTCACAGAAGATTTTCTCTTTGGGGAACTGTACAGCAAAGGGCCTCCTCTGATACTGTATATCATGAATAAAGGGCCTTCAGCCCATAATCTTTGAAGAAACACATCTTTCTTTTTTTTTTTTTCAAAACAAGCACCACTCTAGGTCCAGCTTATCTGTGAGGCTGGGTTCACACTATTGCAAATTTGATGCATCCAATTTGCATGTCAGGGACCTGTGACATGCCTGCAATGAAGCCAGTTCACACAGCTCCAGGACGGCTGCAGAGCGAATTGCACAGGAGTCCTGTGCATCTTCTGTTCCATTTCAGGTCTGAATTCAGCCAAAAATTTGGACCGAAATCAGACCTGAAATGGTGAACAGGGACTCACTGGACCCCTGCTGTAAGCCACTCTGCACGGAGAAGCCTAAAAGTCTGGATCTAGGACCTGAGCCATCTTGCCAGTAAGTCCCCAGAAGTTAATAGACCAGGTGTGATCTTTTCTTCCAGCCCGTCTGATCATCCCCACTCCCAATGTTTTGTGAACTGTTGACTCCTACAGGGTTTAGGCATACTCAAGTACTCACAGATGTAGTTGCCACACCATTTGTAATGGTGTGTCCTCATCGTCTTCATAACATCTGCTAGAACATAGGGGGAAATTTTATCCAAAATTTAGAGCAACTTTCCTCTGGACTACCTGCTGTAAACCAGCAAACCTTTCTGGGGTCCCCCTTGGGGGGTTATCAACCGTCTGCATGAGCTTGGTTGTTTCCTTGACCTGCGCAGGAGCTAAAGCCCAGGAACGAGGAGAGGATCACAAAACAGGGGGAAGCAATCAAACTTGAAGCCTGCAGAGCTCAGAGCAGCCCAAAATAATCACAAGCTGCTCTGATTTCAGGAGAGCCACAACAAAAGTAAATTTGCCTATCTTTCCTAGCCGCCTATCCTGGAGGGTGCTACACTAGGATTATGGTGACCTGTATTAAAGAACTTGACCTGCAGTCTTTTAACACTATATAGGCAAAAAACTGCTCATTGACTAATATTCTTATATATAAGTACTGTATGGGGTGAATTAAATGCTCTTGTTCAGTCTGTTGGTCTCTCTTCATTATATTTTGTTCACTTGAATGTCAGTAGCTACTGTATATTACCTGCATGTATCAGCTCACACGGTATGTATTTAAAAATGATCACTGAAGTTTTCTTTGAGGCCATGCCATTTTGTTTTTACTCCTGGGTCATTTCAGGTGTGATTTCCACATGACAGCCTGATCACTACTGGTAAGTGTTCCCATTGCTGCACCTTTATAGCTGAATTTACTAATGCTACACATATATTGGGCATTTCCTGGTAGAGGATCCAGTTACACAGCTTCAGAAGCTCCTCCAGATGTGCACATTCCAATTGCAGATTTTCACGTGTAGTTTCTTTATGATTCAAACCATCTTACAAAGATCATGATATGATTGGAACTTTTCGGAACTGTATGCCCCCATTCTCTCTTTGTCATACCAATTTTTATTCATACCAACCATGCTTTAAAACATTACAACATCTGCCATGTATATACCAATGTTTTTCCGTATTATTTGAAAGGATACTACAATGTATTCCTTCTACCACTCATCTATATGTATGACACATCTACATAGTCTGCAGGAAAAGAAGAAAAAAGGCTTTACGTGTCACTGTTTTACTGCATATTTCATTTTATGTTATATAACTGCTGATGGCTATAAATGTATTTTCCACAATATGTTCAAGATATATATTTTTACTCACTGGCCACGTTATTAGGTACACATGTTCAATTGCTTGGTAACACAAATTGCTAATCAGCCAATCACATGGCAGCAACTCAATGCATTTAGTCATCTAGATGTGGTGAAGACGACTTGCTGAAGTTCAAACCGACCATTAGAATAGAGAAGAAAGGAGGATTTAAGTTACTTTGAACGTGGCATAGTTGGTGCCAGAAGGGCTTGTTTGAGTATTTCAAAAACTGATGATCTACTGGGATTTTCATGCACATCAATCTCCAGGGTTTACAGAGAATGGTCCGAAGAAAAGAAAATATCCAGTGAGCGGCAGTTGTGTGAATGAAAATGCCTTATTGATGTCAGAGGAGCATGGGGAGACTGGTTTGAAATGATAGAAAGGCAACAGTAACTCAAATAACCACTTGTTACAACCAAAGTATGCAGAATACCATCTCTGAATGCACAACACATTTAACCTTGAAACAGATGGGCTACAGCATCAGAAGACCACACTGGGTGACATCAGCTAAGAACAGGAAACTGAGGCTACAATTTACAGCACAGGCTTACCAAAATTGGACAATAGAAGAGTATACATCAAAGTATACAATATATACAATATATATCATATACAGTATATATTATATAGAGTATATCATTAGTAAATAACTACATACAAATCCATCATGTGAAATATGTTTGAAGGGTTGTCTTGGGGTTTTGGGAGTGTGTGCTGAAACTTGTTGGTTGATTTTAATTTTGCCTGTGAAGATATCATCAGTGTGCAGCTTTTCCTTTCGACTACTGAGCTATGTTTGGAGGAATAACAGATTCTGATACAACACCTGATTCCAGCATATGCGGGCCATGCTTGGAGGATTGGAGCTGTACATTTTTCTTGGACTCTACAATAAAGAAAGACATACTGTATAAGCAGAAGTGACAATGTCTGAACAAGCTTACTGTGAAAAAGAAACACAACAATCAAGAGAAATTATGATGCAAATGGATTACAAAGCAATGACTGACTAATAGAAAGATAGATTAAGAGAACACAGGAAAAAGTGAAGGAAAGTGATTTAAAAAAAGAATTATGAGAAACTCTTATAATGTTACTATATTTGTAATAATATTTATTGTAGGAGCACTGACCCATGCAAGGCAAAGTTTGTTATGGACAGTCATAGCCCCGAGTAAAATGTGTGATTGTGGGTTTTTTGTGTGGCCCTTAACACTGAAATTCGTGGATGTTGTTGTCACCTATGTGTTTTGACAGCTTTTACTTCACCCCTTAGTTACTATGGGACACAAAAATGTCCTATTAGAAAAAACACAAACTGCATGTGCATATTCTACAGGACTGGGGGTAGTGTGCATCTTTTCCAAATATAACTTTACCTATAAACTTGCAGACACTACATTGTTTCATTTTATTACCAATGTTCTACTGAAAGAAAGAAAGAAAGAAAGAAAAAGAAAGAAAGAAAGAAAGAAAGAAAGAAAGAAAGAAAGAAACACTCAATTGTGGATCTAATACATACGAACATGGACAAACATGTTGATACCTTCCATAAAAAAGAAGAATCCACAATATTCTTTGAAATAACTTGAAAATGACCAGTACTGTAAGTTTAATCCATCATTGTTTAATTCCATATTTATTGTAAATCAGGCTTTATTTTTGTTTGTGGATTTGACAGAATATTTTGAATAATAAAATGGCATGAACAAAAATGATGGGACCTTTAACCTACTATTTTGATGCACAACTTTTAGTGGCAATCAGTGTAAACAAGGGATTTCTGCAACTCTCAATGAGATTTCTGTTCCTGCCAACAGTAGTTTGCGTCATGATATGAGGACTGGAACACCTGGGACTTAGGAACCGGAGCAGTAGGGGGCGACTAAGTGGGTGAGCCAGGGTAAGGATCCTGGAAGGTGCAGGGGCAGTGTGACCGCATGCTAACGGGGGTTGTCAGAGTCGCAGGATCTAAGAAGCCACCTGGTCTTCACCAGAGCCTCTGGAGGTGTGTATGTTGCTCTGCAAGACAGCCCCCCAGGTTGCGGTTTCCTAACACACCTGTGCAGGCACAGTATCAGCAGATAGCACACAGGATGGACTCAGAGTACACACAGGATACAAGGACCAAAGGAAAGACTACAGCAGCTAGCAAGGAGAGACACTAGGGGGGAGCTGGGGAATAACGCAGAGAGAGATGAACACACCAAGCAGGAATGAGGGGCAAAGCAAAAAGAAAAGAAACAATGCTGTGAAGAGCACCCACAGCAGCAGAAAACAAAGGGATACATGGACAGAAACCAAAGGAAAAACAAGAGCACAGCAAGAGGGAAAACACTGAAAAACAGCGTCAAAATCAAACAAACACACAGAATATAAGTGTACTGAAGGAACAGAAAATGCCAGAGGAACAGGGAGGTCGGGCTGCAGCGTTGAGACGTTACTCAAACACTAACCCACAGGTGCAAACGCTTAATAATACCTAGGTTCTGGGTGGATTGGCAGGAACCTGAGCAGCTCAAACAGGGGGTAAAACCCAGTGCCTGGTCAATGTACACAGAACCGTGACAGTTTGGTCCACTTTTCTTGGTGAAACTTCTCTGTCCTTTCTTCTGACTGCATATTTCAGCTCTGTCTGTTTAATAGGATTCAGATCAGGGCTTATAGGCCGCTTCAGAATAGTTTCATGTTTTGTTTTTAGCCTTTCTTGGGTGCCTTCAGCTTTAGGTTTTGGGAAATTATTCTGCTGGAGGATCCATGACCTGTGACCGGGAGAGAGACAAAAACTTGTTATTTCTAGTCTTAATATTTCATTGTGCCTTGCACAGATTCAAGGTGCCTCGTTCCATATACAGAAAAGCAGTAGTAAAACATAACTGAGTCTCTTCCATGTTTTACAGTAGGTATGGTGTTCTTGGTGCTTAATTTTTCCATCTGTGAACATGGAGCTGTGAATTGCCAGTAGCTGCAGTTTTGTTCCAGCTCTTTAATAGACATTTTTTACAAAAGCATTGTGACTTGTCAATTTAGCATTTTAGCAAATTCAAATCTGGCTTTTTAATGTTTTTATTTTACCGGTGGAGTCCTCCTGGGACTTATTTCTTTGAGCCTGCTGTCACTCAAAAAGTGATGGATGGTGGGATCAGACACTAATATGCCTTGACCTTGGAGTTCAGCTTGTATCTCTTTAGAAGTTTTCCTTGGATTTTTCTCTACCATTTGCACCTTTTGTGAAATCTGGGGTCAATTTTCCCCTTGCAGCCACATCCAGGGAGTTTGGCTACACTCCTATTGATGTTAAATTCTAGAAATAACATTTTCTTATTTGCTTCCTTTTAATCTATTAAATATACCATTGAAAGTGTTTTAATGTATCTGTTCAACAAGTGCAAAAAAAGTAGCTGGCAATCCAGCCAGAAATCCTGTACTCTCTGTCTCTGAACTGTTATAAGTTTACACTGTATTCTGCTATCTCTGTGTACTACAAAACACCTCAGCCTGTTATAGAGAAGAGAGAGTGGTATTCCATAGTCCTAACTCAGTGTTAATGTAGTCATAACACACTCCCTGTCTTATGCCCCGTACACACGGTCGAAAAATCCGACCACAAAATCCATCAGATTGTTTCTGACGGATTTTGTCCGACACTGGTGTTGCATACACACGGTCGGACAAAGTTGTCGGAAAATCCGATCATTCTGAACGTGGTGACGTTTGCTGCCTACGACGGGACTACGTAGAGGCTAGTAGCCAATAGCTTTGGTCTTGTAATGTGATCTGAGCATGCGTGGCACTTTGTCCGTCGGAATTCGCTACACACGATCGGAATAAGTCCGATAGGACTTTGTTGTCTGAAAATTTGAGAGCAGGAGATAAAACTTTGTCCGTCGGAAAATCCAACGGAAAAAGTCAGATGGAGCCTACACACGGTCGGAATTTCCGACAACATTGTCCGATAGGACATTTTCCACCGGAAAATACGACTGTGTGTACGGGGCATTAGGGTGACAACACTGCTTACAGTTGTCAGTTGTGTTTTTTGGACACACGTTTTTACCGCGATTTTGCTGCGATTTTGCCACGTTTTGCATTTTTTTTTGCATGAAACGAAATAGAAAAAATAGAAGCAAAAGCATCAATGTTATTTTTAATCTTTCTATCTTGTGCCTGAGAAGTGTTTATAAACACTGCATCAGACAGTACATTTTTGACAGCAGCAGTTATTACAGCTTTTGTATTTACAAAGCCTAGCAAAGTATCATACACCCAGTGTCCATGACTGGTAAATATTTTTTTTTTTCAAATTATATTTATTAAATGTTAGGAAATATAACCACATTCCATATTGCGATAAACATCAGTAGAAAAGGGTTACAAAAGATAATGTTTTACATGAGGCAAACAAGTATAAAAAAGGCGTAATACAAACAATGCATTGTAATAAGCTTTCTCGTATGGTACGTGGGGAGTAAGCAGTATGAGGGTTGGATGACTCTCACAGATGAACAGATGATACAAAAAAAAACAAATACAACTGCTACACAAAGGATGATCTGGGTAAAGTTGTAAGGATCTGTACTGCTACTTATGCTAAAGAAAGTTAAAGTTAAAATAAGATTAACATTAAACACACTACGAAAAAGGGGGGGGGGGGTAAAGAATAGTTGGTCCTCCATAGGGTCACAGGTCCTGTCTAAATAGAGACCCGGTATCCATGCTGCTTACAATTGAGTTAATAATCTATGTGCTTCATGAAGTTGTGATCTGTAGTTTGCCCAGGGTGTTTGACAAGCTGGTCTTGAGATACCACATTCAGTGTATTTGAAAGATTGGATTAGTGATTCTATTTCCATGGGAGAAAAGGTGTGTTCAAAGTAGGAGCACCATCTTGAGAAGAATCTATTAGTTTGAACATAGTTTTGCTACTTTTCTCGATAGAAAAGTTTTGTGAGGTCTTTTTTTTTACAGTAGTAATCATTGGTGGGGAAGAGGATGTCCACATTTTTTGTATCTTTTTGTGGGCAGCTAGAAGACATAGGTGAGTCCATTGGGATATATGGGTTTTGGGTTTGCCTGGTTGCAGGTGGCTGGATTCGTTATGACTGAATAAAAGTAGAATAGGAGTCTTGGCATTGTGGCAGCCAGTGATACTGAAAATATACTGTACGATTTGGTCCGAAAAAGCTGAGATTGAAATATTGATTTTAACTTCTGGTCCCATATATAGAAATATTATTTTCCCATATTGGCTGCTTATATTTTTTGAGAAAATCAGATTATCATTTGAAAATCAGATTGACTTGTTAGTTATCAAAGTCAGTTTAGGGAAATGTATTTGCATCTAGTGGTAAGCATTCTTCCATTAACCAGTTATACTTAAAGTGTACTTCGACTTTTACAGGCAAATTGGAATAATCCCTATTTCACATGTGTTACATGTTCCCATTCATATAGCATACTAACTAAAAAATAAAAAAAATGCTGCTTTCATTTTTACTTGCTCTTTCTGAAAAATGTTACCCCTGCTATGTAATGGTAAGGAGGGGGAGTTATCTTTAATATAATTAACCCAGTTTGTACTGTGCTGGCAAATCTTCATTATCAGTTGTAAACTAGATTTCAACCTTGCCTGTCCTAACAAAGTATTAAAGCTGATTTCCAGTTATGAATTTGTTTGCATATTTACATTATTCTAGCTTGAATGAAGGTAAGTATGCATATTCCATACTTGGCCCATCTGTGTGGTAGTGGAGAAACACTAGTAGCTGCCAATATGTTTGTGATCCTCGCTGACTTCCCTCCCTGTCCAGTGATGTCCTTGACTTGCCTCTCCAGCCCATCCAATCATAGAGTGCTTTGCATTAATTGAGAAAACTGCATACTGTTCTTTTAATGCCTTGACAAGTGATTAATCCAAATGGTCACTGTGCAGTAAAGCAGACGCTGCTCCATAAGAATTATGCTTTAAGGAATGGGCAAGGTATCGCATACATATGCATACTTAAATTGATTCAACTGGAATAATGTAACTATTCAAAATAAGGCAAACCTGGAATTCAGCTTTAAGTTCTCAAGCCTTGGATTCTGATTCGTTTGCGGAAAGGAAACTCAGTCTGTCCCCATTTTGCCTCCCCGTTTTCACTTAGATTTTTCTAACAGTAGCTTTTAGTCTGCCCAAAGGCTGGTTCAAAAGAAGTGACTAGAAAGGCAAGAAATATACAAGGGTTTTTCTCAAATTTGAATGGAAAAGAGGAACACAATAAAGATATTTTAAAAAGCTAAATAATGCAGTTATGTATTTATTAACCACTTGCCCTCCAGAAGGTTTACCCCCCTTCATGACCAGCCATTTTTTTGCGATATGGCTCTGCTTTACTTTAACTGACAATTGCACATGTCGTGTGACTCTGTGTCCGTTTTCCCCCACAAACAGAGCTTTCTTTTGGGGGTATTTGATCACCTCTGCAGTTATTATTTTCTGAGATATAAACAAAAAATGTTGAAAAAAATAATTTCTACATCAAATAAATGGAAAAAAAAATCGTATTTCTTCATCAATTTAGGCCAATATGTATTCTGTAAATGTGGAAAACACTGCGCTACCTTAGATAAAAAACTTGATGTGGAAAAGCAGCTAACATATAAACAAACAAAGTCAAGGAAATGTGAACAAAAAATGTAGCGCTAAAACTTATACACTCAGTGACAAGTGATAAAAAATAAAATGAATAAATATACAGTAATAATATATCACAGTGAACGTGAACATCAACAATCTTATACCAATAAGAAGTTGAAAATGTTGACACGAAATAAAATAATATATAAAGTTCATGTGATGTGGACACTGATAACCCCGGATGAATCCCACGGATTGACTCGAGGATAAGGGAAAATGGCCCCACAGGTGAGAAACAGCTTGTCTGATGATAAAGAAATGAATGGGTACTCTTACCAGAGGTGTTGGATACAGCTACCGTACGGTATTTGTATCAGACAGGCTTAGGTGCTGGAACTCTTGCTTCAGTAGTTGCCAGATGGAGCAGGTGGAAATCACGGCAGTGAAGAACCAGGCAACATACACGGTGGCCAATGGACCAATCGGTGTGCGCAGCAGCCAATGAACCTCCAATGAACAAGATGATCCCAAGGGGAATGAGCCAGGGGAAACAAAGGAGGAAAAAATGGAGGCAACTCCAATAGTGCAGGTCAAAAATATTAAGATAAAATTTATTCACATTGGTATGTGAAAAATGGACAAAGCAGTATAAAAATCTCGAGAAAAAAGCATAAAAATGGGTCGGCAATGTGGAAAGTGTGAGACAGCAGGCCCGACGCGTTTCGACACTAAAGGTCTTCTACTGGGGCATATCTCTAACCTCACCACACTGCCAAAAACAATATATAGCCATATGGCTAGTATAACCCCGCCCACCTAGTCCGGAACAGGAAGTAATGACCTCCAGCCCGAGCGAAGTGGGATGGGGGGGAGAAATATCCGCATAATCTAAATGCAGTACACATATAAGGATGAACAATAAAACACAATTACAATAATACTAATAGGAGAAATCCCGAATGTGAGATAGATCGTGTGATCATTGTATCAATGTACCTGACAGTGCCTGTGTGTCTAAAGATGATATCCCCCCATTATTGGGCCGGTCGGAAACTGAAAATGTGTAAGCCAATCAGCTACACTATCACAATTCCCGCCGAAAGTGGTAGCCAATCACTAAGGGTATGTGAACAAATGAGATTGGAAGGGTTGATCCCGGGGTGGTAAACATAAAACATATAGCAAAAGCTAAGAACCATGCCACCAATCCAGGAAGGAATAAAGGAAGGTGTGATGCCAGAAGGACCCCCCACATCGGTTACCGCCAAGGCGGGTGTCCCGATCGCCGCAAACAAGCCAGCCGGCTAATGTGCCCATTGACAGAGGTGACCCGGATGGTAAACATGAACGCCATCCAATGTGAAAGGCGACCTGACGTCACATCCTGTATGAATGTAAACAACCTAGTGTGACGTCAACGCGCTGCGTGACTGAAACGCATAACCGGACATGCGCAGTACCAACAAAATGATGTCACACCATCTAGTGTGTGAGTGAACGTCGGCAGTGCGCGGTGACGTCATCGTGCTGCGTGACTGAAACGCAAAAACCGGACATGCGCAGTACCAACACGGTGATGTCACATCCTCTATGGATGCGAAAATAATATGTACGTATACAACATCGGTGTGTGGCAGCGTCACCCCGCTGCGTGACCGAAGCATGGGGAGAACGAGAGCGCCACTGCACAACTGTCATGGCACATCCCACCAGACGGCCCATGTACGTCACAGGCTCACAAGCGATAGGATGTGCTCAGAGTCAATCCGTGGGATTCATCCGGGGTTATCAGTGTCCACATCACATGAACTTTATATATTATTTTATTTCGTGTCAACATTTTCAACTTCTTATTGGTATAAGATTGTTGATGTTCACGTTCAATATGTATTCTGCTACATCATTTTGGTAAAAAAAATAAAAATCTCAATAAGCGTATTGATTGGTTTGCGCAAAAGTTATAGCATCTACAAACTATGGGATAGATTTATGTAATTTTTATTTATGTAATTTTTTTACTAGTAATGGCGGCGATCAGTGACTTATTGAGGGACTGCAACATTGTGGCGGACAAATCAGACACTAAGTGACACTTTTTGGGGACCAGTGGCACTAATACAGTGATCAGTGCTAAAAGAATATGCACTGTCACTGTACTAATGACACTGGCAGGGAAGGGGTTAACATCAGGGGTGAGCAAAGGGTTAAATGTGTTCCTAGGAAGTGCTTACTAACTGTATGGGGGTGTTTGTACTGTGGGGAGGCAGAGATCCGTGTTCCTGCTTAGCAGAAACACAGCCCTCCCTTGTCACAGAACGGCAATCTGCCTTGCTTACATAGGCAGATCGCCGTTCTTCCTGGCTCCCGAATGATCGGCGGTTCCTTTCAGACATTGCGACCGCTGGACCTGCTTATTGGCTTCTGTTGTGTCCAATCACAGCGGGAGCGTGTCGCCAGCAGCGCGCATTCGCTCCTCAGACCCAGAAGTGCAAAATCACATACAGGTACGTGATTCTGCACAGGGGAGCCGCTTTACCACCATCTATGTACAGTATACGGTTGGCAAGCGATTAAAAGTATTAAATGCCTACACTTGACTGGATATCAGCCATGCAAAAGAGAGAGAGCCCTTGGGGTCACTCAGTTATGCTACCTTCACATGTGTTGATACTGATCCTAATATAAGGGGGAGAGAGGAAAAAGATGACCTCATCAGTCTGCAGCTGTTCCTCCTCTGTCCAGTTACAGTCACAAGTTGAACACATAGTACTTGTAATAGATAAATAAATGCATAAAACCCATTGAAAGAACCAAACACATATGCAAGAGTCCAAGAAAATCTCATGATAAAATTTATTTATAGAAGAATATTTATTGGATTGTATGTGTGTGAGTTCTCAACTTTGGGTCCTTTCTCTTTTTTCCTGCGAGCGATCCCCATTTTGTGTTGTGGAACCAGGGCCAGTATGCCATGTGACAATTTCAGTGACCTTTACAAAATCTGAATCCAGAATTCTGTCACAGGCTGGAGGCAGAAATGTTGACCTACATGTGATGTCAGGCAAAATAGCTCTCCTATATGTATTTGAACTGTATATTTAGTTAATTGCCTACAGTTGGGAAAATTAATAAATTAAATACTGGGTACTATTTGAACTTTGTATTTGGTAAATTAAATACTTAACATAGAATCTCCAACTGAGTTTTCAAACAAAACAAAAGAAGAACATAGAGAAGCACAGAACCAGGGTACATATTTCATAAATACATTTTAAGAAAAGACACAATAAATAACTATTGGGTATTTTGGTGAAAGTTGGCGGAACGGTTTTCCATTGAACAACCCGTGAACTATCAGCAATATGGCCAATGTTGGGAGTAGGAGATATTATCATACCTGTGAGGGATGATATAAGTTTAAATGTTTGGTTCCAAAGACTGGTAATACTGGGGCATTCCCAGAGGATGTGAAGAATATGACCCTTATGACCGCAGTTTCTCCAGCATAGAGGAGACGTACCAGGGAATATTTTTGCGAGTCGACAGGGAGTATATTGCCTATCTATTGACAACTTTTAGTGATGTTTCCCAGTGGTTGAATGCAATGTGAAGATTTTTTATGATGGTGAATGCGAATTTCCATTGGTCCTCTGTGATTGTGGTTCCATGTCATTGCGTCCCACTTCATATGAGTGCCACCGATTTAAAAAACAATTTTTTGTCATTTAAAAAGATTGTAGTATAAGTCTATACCCTTGTTGCCTTGTGAGCCTTTGGTGAGGTGTTGCCATACCGAGGTAGGTAGAGCTAATGTGCAAAGTGGGTTATTTTTCATAAAGTGTGCTACCCTTTACATGTGAACAGCATGCGGTCGGGCAAATTGTACTTAGTCATCAGGTCGTTGCTGACAGTGGGCGGCCATTGTGGGTTAGGTCTTGAACAGTTTTTGCCCCGAAGGAAGGCAGTTGTTTCAGGATAGCATAGGAACATTAGTCTCTATTATATGTAGTGGAAGGAGGTTTTCTATATTTTTGCTATCGCTGAGGTGGCAGGAGAGCATAAACCTCCAAGCCCGTATGGACGTGGCAACAGTGGGGGGTAACTTCCGTAGGTTCCAGGGTAACCAATTATCCCCTAGCAATACTGCTTGTAAGTCAGGTATGGGACTAAGGATGTTTCGATGTCCACCCATAAAGGTCTGTCGTCGGGGGAAACCAGTGTTTAAGTTGGTCGAGTCTGGTAGCCCATAAGTAGTCCTGTACTTCCACTAGGCCCCTCGCACCTCCCACTGATTTATGGGGTAGTAGATTAGTCCGTGAGCATCTGGTTTTTGTCTCCCCACAGTAGTCGCCATTGTAGGTTAGATAGAGAATGTATATAGGATTTGGGGATGTCAAGTGGGATAGCCCTGAAAACATAAAGAATTTGTGGGAGTATGAGCATTTTGAATGCAGCTAAACTTCCAAGCCATGACAATTCTTTTTTGGCAATGTTGTTAATTTGAGGACCTATTTTGCCAGAAGAGGTTTCAAGTTAGACTCGACTATATGTTTAACATCACGTTTCAAGGTTATACCCAGATAAGGTATACCTATATCCGTCCAAGTGTACGGGAGGCGACGTTGTATTTGAACTGTATATTTAGTTAATTGCCTACAGTTAAGTTTTGAACAGTGTTAAACTTTCTTGTGTCAACCCTGGTAGGTCTAGGAAAAGGTGCATCTTGGTAATATGTACTCTTTCAAATTAAATACTTAACATAGAATCTCCAACTGAGTTTTCAAACCAGGTTTCATAAATACATTTTAAGAAAAGACACAATAAATAACTATTGGGTATTAAAGTTGGCTATTGAACAACCCGTGAACTACTGTATTTGGTATTTCACTTATGGAAAAGAACTCATAATCCCAGTAAAATCATCGTAAATATACCTGCTTATTTTAAAACAACATTTTCATCATCTTTTAATTAATTTTGCCTAATTATACCTATATATATTTTTTTTTTCCTAGATGGGCTTTATTCAAATGAATGAAGACTTCATATACATTGAACCTGTAAATCAAACACGTACTGCAGATGGCCACGCACATCGAGTTTACAGGAGAAAAAGAACTGCAGAAGAAAAAACAACAGAAAATAAAACTTCACATTATCCATATTGTGGAGTAGCAGGTATTGTTGATAGTATGATAGTATGTCTGTTTTTCCCTCACTTTAATTGTTTTTATCTTTTAACCTAATTTACGTGAGCATGTTTCATTTGTCAGATAAGATCTGAAATATATTACATTGCCTAAAATCTACCCACAAACTGAATGCCGAAGGAGTTGTACATTTTCACTTAAAAAATTGTACTAATATTAACTTCGATTATCCATTCACCTGAAAAGCAAATTCTCATTGACTTTGAATACCCAATCATGTGCAGATGCTTTTCACATGATTACATATTTGAATTAAATAGTTATATGATTTGGTCCCAAAAGTCTTGCCTGTTTTGCTGAATGCGGTGGAAAGCATGCAAACAGGACATGTTCCTATTCATAAGCTTTTAACTGTATTTGAAAAGAAAGGCAGAAAAGCCAATGTATACTTCAGGAGCATTGCTTGTGTGGTTCAATACATTTTAAAAGCAGTAGATGGGAGAGTTGCTTCAATTCCTATTAAGGCTGTGTTGAGTGCAGCAAGAGCTAGATGTAGGAGGATTGAGACTCCTGGTGTAACAAGCGGAGGAAGAGTCCATGGCAGGGGGTAGCCAAGTTGAATATTTTCAAATCTTGCCCTGGAGACCCCAAGAGATATAAGAAACCATAAACCTCCAGCGTCTATCCATAGCTACATTTCCATAATTAGTTTAAATGAGGAGACCATTCAACCAGCTTTCTTGCTTGACCTGACATTACACTGAGCACTTTCACTTTTATTGCATTGAGATTCCTTTCGCATAACTCCTAAATAATTATTTAGATACACTATTTAAAGCCTTGTGCCTAAAAAGAGAAGTTTGGCACTCTAGAAGAAAGGAACTAGTTGCATTTTTCATAGTAGAGCAATACAGGCTTTAGGGGTTCTGGGCCTTTTGAAAAAGCAAAATGTACTTGAAATGGAGTTTAAAACCAGCCCATCCCTTAGTTAAAGAAAAGGGATGGGCCCTCAGTTCAGTTTGCAACAGAACTTTCAAACAGCGCGAAAGTTTGGACCTGAATAACAAACCCCATTAAAGTCAATGGGACCCAAATGTCAAAAATCAAAAGTGCCCATTTTGGAGGCTTATATGCAAGTAATTAGGCATACAATGGTTATATGGGTCCAGGTCCTGCCCTGGGGGACATGTATCAATAAAAAGAAAGTTTGTGAAAAACTTCATTTTTAAATGAACAATGATCTGTTGATTTTTAAAGTGAAAGCATAAAAATGAAAAATTCCTTCCAATATAGTGCCTGGGGGGTCCCATTAGTCTACCTGTAAAATGGCAGATCTGTACCATTTCTAGAATCTTCTGCAGCAATAATTGCATTTATAAAGCCCAAAAAAATGATATGTTCCTTACAAGCTGGATTTATTTTGCACAGCAACAGCTGGGAAGCCAGTGTGTATGATGAGGCCACAATGTAGTGCACTGGGAACAAGATTAGATATTTTTTAGATACATTCTGGTGTCACTTTGACTTTGGATAGAAGTAACAGGTGCTAAAAAAAAAATTCTTTGGGTGTCGGTGGCGCCTTCCCACCGTAATCCTATAGAGGTAATCTTGATGAAAACAAGAATTGGTTTTGATGTAAAAAATTGCAATGCTATGCACCTGTCAAACAGGTGCATAAAAATTGGTCTTTGGGTGTCGGTGATGCCTTCCCACTGTAACCCTATAGAGGTACTCTTGATGAAAGCAAGAATTGGCCTTGTTGTAAAAAATTGCAATGATATGCACCTGTCAAACAGGTGCTGAAAAATTGGTCTTTGGGTGTTAAATGTGCCCATGAAACCTATACCAAAAACATTATTCCAGATGAAATCATTTAACACACTGAAAGCTAGGCAGCCTCAAAGTCCTGAAGAGATTCCACATCCCAAAAAGACTTAATCAGTGACATCAGGGGCTTCATAGCTGGTAATCCATGACTGATTCCTTTTTATAAAAGTCAAATGGTCCAGAGAGTCTGTGGACAAACGTGTTCTATGATCAGTAATGAAACCTCCTGCAGTACTGAAAGCCTGTTCTGAAAGCACGATGGATGCAGGGCAGCCCAACAACTCAATAGCATACTGGGCAAGTTCTGACCAGTGGTCTATTCTCCTGACCCAGTAAGACAGTGGATTGTCAGCTGAAAAGCTCTCCATCTCTGTTTTGGCCCCGAGGTAATCGTCCACCATGTATTGCTGCCGATGTGATGTGGAAGCTGACAGCCTTGGTCGTAGAGGACTAAAAAAAAAATACGAATTCCTGCACTCTCTGTGGGGACGGGATAAGTTCTGAGACCTTCCCCTTATAACAAAGGTCGAGGAGGGTTGCAAACCAGCAATCATCCTTCTTTATGCCACGTATTCTTTCGCAGACTTTGAAGCATGAGGTTGCCCATGCGCCTCAAATTTGCAGAGGCTTGAGAAGCAGACTCTGCTGGGTCACTCAGGATGACAGCATGTAGAACTTTCCTCTCCCAGCCAGGTACTACTCCCAAGGGTCCTGGGGTTGGAAAGCCATCGCTTACATATTGACGCATGTCTTCCTCTTCTTCGAAGCCTATGAAAGTGCCAGAATCCTCCTCGTCATCCTTCTCCCCTCTCTCCTCCTGTGTGTTCTGTGACATAGGAATGATGGTGTGAGCTTCCAATTGCTTTCAATGGGACTTACACCTTCAGCTAACCACCGGGAACTCCCACTGGGACTTCCACACCAAGTCGCTAACAGTCCCATTTTCAAGTATAAATATATAATTATCTACTTTAAAAAAAAAAAAAACAGAGGTTTGTCACATCTACGGAGGTGACTACTTGGTGCTTTTTCCTTTTTTTTGTATCAGTTTAGACACTTTAGCAAAGTTTACTAGGGAGTTTAGTGATGCAATTTAATGCACAATAATTCTGAACATCACAAGTAAACTTTATTGTTCAGTTTTTAAGTGAGAAAGTATATGTTCCCTTTCCAATAAAAAAAAAAAAAAAACATTAAAATCATTGAAGCAAACCTTTAATAAACCTAAGCTGTTATACATATACATATACATATAATACAAATGTGACATAATTCTGAGTGAAGCCATATAGTAAAGTTTAGTATAGTTCATCCCACTGCTGCTGTGTTTCTGTTAAATACAGAATAATATGTCAGTGTTTTTAGAGAACCTTTAATTTGCTTTAAACATAATGTAAGGTATTTTCCTCATATTTATGACCTATAGATGTAGCCAGCCTTGATGTGTTGAAAGACACACTCACATGTGAAAGTCCAGCTTCAGACTTGAATTAATGTGAAGTTAAGTCATTTCCTGTTACTTGCAAATCTACATACAGTAGAGTAGACATTAATCAAGGGCTGGCTCAAGGTCAATCTTATACTGAAGGTTCTAAACTACACAGCACCTTGACCGTAATTACATTACAACACTGTAAAGTGCTCAGATGTTTGTGCTAATTAGATTATATAAATTGTAACACAATTACATATATCAGACAGTTCATAGAGATAATAGAAAGCTTGACAAACAGACAATGTTTCTCAAAGAATGGGATGATGTTATTAGCCATCATTGTATGTGGTATACTGCAGAGTTCAGGAAGGCAGAACCACCTTGTAGTAAGACTAACCTTAGCAGACATGTTACATTAAAATACTGTATATATAATCGTAATTTGTTTTGTAAACACCCATGGTAATGAATTCTATGTATATTTGCTATGGTCTATGCATGTGTATTTTTGCATGCAACCCAGACAAGTGATTAATTTTGTAAGTATATCCAATAGTAAATCAGGCCCAATATGTTAAGTCAGAAAATACACTAAATATACTTTCCCATTAAAGCTGCTGGGAATGATATTCACATACATAAATGTCAGTAATAGTAGGGTAGTGGTGTAGTGTCCTTAAAGCGGTTGTGCACACATTTCATTTAGTAAATCTCTTTGCCTTCCAAATCAGGCAAAGAGTACTAAATGAAATGTGTTTTTTTTTTTTCACTTACCTTGTAATCGCTGACTTCCTTTCCTCTGTCTCTGCGGCGGTGGGCGGGGTCTCTGCATCGATCGTCGTCACGCGGCACTGTCTCCTGGGATCTGGTGTCATTGATCCCAGGAGTCAGTGCGGACATCTTCCGAAATCTCGCGAGATTGCGGGCACATCTTCCGACATCTCGCGAGATTTCGGGCACATCTTCCGAAATCTCGCGAGATTTCGGGCACATCTTCCGAAATCTCGTGAGATGTCGGCAGATGTGCCGAAATCTCGCGAGATTTCGGAGAACGTGAGCTGCACTTTGCCGTTACTGCGCACGCGCGAGCTCGGTGCAGTAACGGCGGTGCATGCTGGGCCATCTGAAGTGCCTGTGGGGTTTCACATGCCCACAGGCAAGATGGCCCCCAGCAAGAATACATTTTTAAAAAATATTTTAAAGGATGAAAAACGCCAGCAATCAATTAAAAACATGGAACACGTGAGTCCCCCAATTTACCTCCTAATCCTATGCATTACATAAAAAAAAAAAAAAACAACACACAGTGCAGAACTGCTTTAACAGATGTTCCGCACACACTAATACTACTACTGCTATTTTTTGAAAGAAGATGCTATGGGTTTCACTACTATTTGCACTTCTGGCTTGGATTTTTGTCTTGTTGTGGATTATGGTTGGCCATGCACTGCAGGCTTAAAGTGGATGTAAACCCAAAAATATATATTTTTTTTTATGTCATAATGTAGAGAATATGATTTCCTTTCATTTGAGCCCAGTCTTGCCACACAGATTTACTCGAAGGCCTGAGTAATCCTCTTTTATTGTTCAGTAAAGGCCCGTACACACGATCTGACTTTTTGACAACCAACATGCAAATTAGCTGTTTTGGACCAACATCCGACTGTGTGTAGGCTGCATCGGACCAACTTTTTCCAGGTTTCATCTGACTTTTGTTGGCTGTGCGAACGGACCAACTTTCTGCCAACAAAAGTCCGATGGACCAAAGTCCGACCGTGTGTACACAAAACCAACGGACTTTTGTACAAACCAATGCAGAACCAATGCAAAAGATCAGACAACAATACAGAAGTTGACCAAAGGTGGCGGTAAAGAGCAGAAAAACCAAGTGATTTGGTGAAAGTTGGCTGAAAAAGTCCTGCCGTGTGTATGCAATACCAACTTGTTTATAACATTTTGTCAATATTGTAAAAAATGATTAAAAATTATTATTTTTTTAAATAAAATTGTAAAAAAAGAAATAAATAAATAAAAAAATGACTGACACAGTCCACGCGTCATCAGTGCTGCATTTTAGTACCACTGTCGCATGACATTGAAAAAAAGTATTGGTTTAAAAAAAAAAAAGAACGGAAATCAGTATCGGCAAGTACTTGAAAAAAGTATCGGTACGCGTGCTCAGTCTTAAAAAAATGGTATTGGTGCAACCCTAGCGTCAGCCAGTTGCTCCTTGACGGTGCACAGCCATTACTTCATTCAGATCTTGGTTCTGAGGTTGAGGAAGTAAGGAACATGAGCCTACAGAGAGGGGAAAACACTAGTAAACAACAAACTGGCAGTCATGTTCCCCCAGCAGCAGTGTATTGCCAAGTTGTCTCCAGTGATAATGAGGATGGAGGGGATGATGATGAGATAACTGATGCGACTTGGATAGATCAGAGGAGGAAAGTGAGGGTGAGGCACAACTCCAAAGAGGCAGCTATCATGGAAGATTAGAGAACAGCCACTCTATTCAACCAGATTGTGGAGCTGTTATCTCCCAGACTACTTCCCACAGCTCAGCTGTTTAGGCCTTTTTTTAGCCCATGTGCAGCAGATCGCACTGTTGCAATTTGCAAATTTTACCTCAAACACATGGCAAAAACACCAGACATTTTGGTACCACATGCTTGCCAAGGCATTTAACCTCCTACCACTCAGTCCATTGGCAAGAGCACCTGAAAGCCACACAAAAGGGACTCAATTTTGCTCCTCCTCACTCCTCACTTTTCCAGTCTTACCCCATCTATACCTCATGACCTTTCAGCAGCGTCCACTGATAGGGATGATGGTATAGTGCAGGGTGTCCCAGGTCCTTGCAGCACATCTGCCAGTAGCACAGCCCATCTGCTGCAGCGAAAAAAAAATATCACTGTCACTATCAGATATCAGAGTCACTGTCACCCACATGCCCAGCATCTAAATTCAAGCTTACAACTCTTGTATTTCCATCTAGAATCCATCTGATTCTGCCCTAGTGGACTCCTGCCTTTTCATCTAGAATCCATCTAGTGGATTCTGCCCTCTTCTGTGAATTTGCACTATGTGCAGAATGGGCAGAATTTGCACAATAGCAGGTTCCCAGTCACAATTTCTTTTCATGAAGGCCATTCCAGCTCTCTACCATCATGTGAAAGGCAATGTTGTGGCATTGTTGGGCAAGGCAGTCAGCCACAAGGTCCATGTTACTGCTGACACATGGTCCCGTAAGCATGGTCAGGGACGATATATTTAATTCACAGGACAATGGGTAACTCTGCTTGCAACGTGGATGATGCAGGACATGGCTCAGTGTTGCAGCATGTTGTGCCATCACGTCTCCATACAGCTAGTGGTGATGATGCAGGATTTGTCAGCTCCACCCCCTCCTCCTCTTTCATGATCTCCTCTGCTGAATTGCCCCATGAACTACAAGTACCCCCTAAGCATTTAAAAGGCTATATAATGAGTAAGACTGAAAGGTGCCACGCAGTGCTTCAGCTGGAGAAACCAAAAGAAGAGCACACACCGCTCCAGGCAAATCTTCAGGTGCAAATAGGTGACAGGTGCAGACCCCGGCTCACCACCGTCCAATACGAATAAAATGAAGAAATGGTCGCACTCTGAATTTCCAAAAAACTTGCTTGATGTACCTTTATTGTCACAAGTGTATCAGACAAACACGGGACAAGCAGTTGACATGTTTCACAATGCTTCAGCTGGTCTGTGTAGGGCACAGGAGCCACACCGGTGCAGAATCTCTGGCAGCTCTGCAGGGGCAAGCCCAGAGTCGGTTCACACCCTTCAGCCAGGAATGGTGGTGTGCGGTAATGGCACAAACCTCCTGTCCGCCCTTAGACAGGGAAAGTTGACACATGTGCCATGCCTGGGACATGTTCTCAATTTGATGGTGCAGCATTTTTTAAATAGGTACCCAGGGTTGGAAGATCTGCTGAAGCAGGCCAGAATAGTCTGTAGCCATTTCAGGCAGTCATACACAGCCAGTGGTTGGCTGAAATTCAGCGGGAATTACACCTGCCCATAAACCGCGTATTTTGTGACATGCCCACCATGTGGAACTCGGCAATGCTGCAGTAGTTGCACATGCAGCAGAAATCCGTCAAAGAGTACCTGTGTGAGTATGGCACAGCAACAGGCTCAGACCAGCTCTGCATTTTTTCCCCACGCCAGTGGCTGCTGATAAAGGATGCATTCACTTAGAGGAGGCCACAAGGATGGTGAGCCATGACACTGCATGCATCAGTGACACAATCCCTGTTGTGTTCCTGCTGGAGCAGACTCTGTGTGGCATTATGGACAGGTAAACTCGAGGCAGAGCAGTGGGAGGATGAGGAGGACTTCCTTTCCTCTCAAGGCCCACTTTATGCAGACACCATTCCTAATACGCCACAGAACACACAAGAGGAGAGAGAGGAGGAGGATTCTGGCAGCTTTGGAGGCATGCAAGACATACGTTAACCCTTAACAAATGGTTTTCCATCCCCAGAACCCTTGGGAGTAGTACGTGGCTGGGAGGAGGCAGTTCCAGATACTGTAAACCTCAGTGATCCTGAGGAATTTGCTTCTCATGCCTCTGCAAACTTGCGGTGCATGGGCTCCCTCATTCTTCAAAGCCTGCGAAAGGACCCGAGAATACGATCACTATTTGTTGGCAGCCCTCCTCTGTTACAAGGGGAAAGTTGCTGAACTCATACAGTCCCCACAGAGGGAGCAGAAGAGGAAATCTCTTGAGGACACCTTAAAGAGGAGTGGATGTAACGCCTTTCCTGAATCTGGTAGGTTACAGTCTGGTGGAAAGCATCGTTTTGAGGCTTCTGTTGGTCAAGAGAGGAGCAGTGGAGAAGGGGGCCACCTCAGTGATGCCTTTCAAAATTCTTTTAGTCGTCTGTGCCCAGGGCTGTAAGCATCCACATCCCATGGGCAGCATTTTCATCATATGGTGGCAGATTATCTAGGGGCGAAAACAGATATGGAGAGCTTTCCAGTTGATGATCCACTGGGTTACTGGGTCATGAGAATAGACCACTGGCCAGAACTTGCCCAGTATGCAATAGAGCTGCTGAGCTGCCTTGCATCCAGCATGCTTTCCAAACAGACATTCAGTGCTGCCGGAGGTTTTGTGACAGCTAAGAGAGCGCATCTGTCCATAGACTCTGTGGACCGACTGACATTTATCAAAATGAATCAGTCCTGGATTAGCAGAAGTTATCACATCCCGGATGCCGATGTTGCTGATTAGGTGTTTTCTGTATCTCAAATTTCTGAAAGACTACGTAGGTTTCATGGGCACAATTAACACCCAAGGACCAATTTTTCTACATCTGTTTGACAGGTGCAGATCATTTAAAATTTTCGACAGCAAGGCCAATTCTTGCTTTCATCAAAAGTACCTCTATAGGGTTACGGTGTGAAGGCATTACTGATACCCAAAGACCAATTTTTCCACACCTGTTTGACAAGTGCATATCATTGCAGTTGTTGACAGCAAGAACAATTCTTGCTTTCATCAAGATTACCTCTGTAGGGTTACAGTGTGAAGGCACCACCAACATCCAAAGCCCAATTCTATCCAAAGTCTGTGAAAGAGACACAACAAAAACATTTCCAAAAAATCTCTAATCTTGTTCTGAGTGCACTAAATTGTGACCTCATCATACAGACTGGCCCCCCAAGCCGTTGTTTATAAAATAAGGAAAGCTTTTAAAATGCCATTATTGCTGCAGCAGGCTTTATACACGGTCAGGGCCGGACTGGGAATAAAATTCAGCCCTGGAAAAAATTTCATACCAGCCCCACAGCATTATTATACCAGCGCAACAGCATAACGTCATTATTTTCTGGTTTGAGAAAGGGAAAACCATATATTTTAAAGCACATTTGAAGAGTGTATTATATAAAAAAAAGACAGATATTAAATCACATAGGGATATATATATATATATATATATATATATATATATATATATATATATATAAAAATAAGCAAATTCCAGTTAAAAGTGGTCAATCATCAAGGAGGACCCCAGGAACTCAGAACGTGGGGGGGGGACCACATTCCGCAGAAAGAATACACTAAGGTAAGGGGGGGGGGGTTACTGATATAAGGGGGAAACCCTTTATATCAGTGCCCCCTTACATTATTGTACTCTCTCCCCCCTTACATCAGTGACTCCCCTTCAGACTGGCCTGGCAGTGCTGTCACTGACCTCCTCTCAGGTGCACCAAGCAGGGCTCAGTCAGTCGGCTCCAGCTTGGTGGCTCTGGTTTTATCCTATAGTCTCCTCTCCACAGTCCCCACACGTCTGACTTCTCCCATGATCCCCATCCTGGCGGCGCTCCCACTCTTGACTCCTCTTCAGACTCCCTCAGAGACTGCAGACATGATACAGGAGATGGTCAGAGACTGCAGACATGATACAAGAGCTCAATGCAGCCTCACCAGTGCCCATCAAATGCAGCCTCACTGTGCCCATCAAATGCAGCCTCGCCAGTGCCCATCAAATGCAGCCTCGCCAGTGCCCATCAAATGCAGCCTCACTGTGCCCATCAAATGCAGCCTCGCCAGTGCCCATCAAATGCAGCCTCGCCAGTGCCCATCAAATGCAGCCTCACTGTGCCCATCAAATGCAGCCTCACTGTGCCCATCAAATGCAGCCTCACTGTGCCCATCAAATGAAGCCTCACTGTGCTCATCAAATGCAGCTTTACTCTGCCTGTGAATGTGGCCTCACTGTGCACACCATTGTGGCCTCACTGTGCACACCATTGTGGCCTCACCGTGCCCACCATTGCGGCCTCACCGTGCCCACCATTGCGGCCTCACCGTGCCCACCATTGCGGCCTCACCGTGCCCACCATTGCGGCCTCACCGTGCCCATCAATGCGGCATCACTGTGCCCATCAATGCAGCCTCACTGTGCCCATCAAATGCAGCTTTACTGTGCCGTGAAAGCAGTCTCACTGTGCCCATGAATGTAGCCTCACTGTGCCCCATGTCTCCGTCTGCAGTCCCTGTCTGTGGGAAGGTGTGTTGTTGATGCTCAGTACAGTACCTTGCATGCCAGCAGGATATCCATGATGGCCAGCAGCAGGCAGGGGCTGTTCTCGTTTTGGATGGGGACAGTGGCTCCTTCCAGAGGATCTGTTTGGTGTGAGATGGAGTGGTCCCTGGCCACCTGCACCTTCAGCCGTCCTCACTTTCCGGCCCCAGTCAGCCTGTCTCCTGGTCCTGGGGAAGTGGAGAGCACTGGGTGGGAGCTGGAGAGAAGGGGGAGCAGAGAGTACTGGCAGGGTTGGAGAGCACATGGGAGGGGGCAAATAGCAGGGGGGTGTCGAGATCACAGGGGGTGGGGAGTGCAGAGCACTGGGGGGGGGAAATAACAGGGGTGGAGAGCACGGGAGGCTGAGAGCACTGGGGGGGGGGTAAGAGTGTGGGGTGGCGAAGAGCACTAGACGGGAGCTTGAGAGCACTGGGGGGGCAGAAAAACAGGGCTGGAGAGCACTGGGGGGTACAAAGAGCAGGGGGGAGTGGAGAGCAATGGGGGGGGAGCTTGAGAGCACCCATGGGGGCCAGAAAGTACAGGGGTGGAAAGCACGGGGGACTGGAGAGCACTGGTGGGGTTGGAGAGCACATGGGTGGGGGCAAAATGCAGGGGGGAGTGGAGATTGCTGGGGGGAGCTTGTGAGAGCACTGGTGGGGGAGAAAAAAAAGAACAGGGGTGGAGAGCACGGGGGCTGGAGAGCACTGTGGGGGGTAGAGAGCACTGGTATGGGGGTAGAGAGCACTGGGATGGGGGCTGGAGAGCACTGGGATGGGGGCTGGAGAGCACTGGGATGGGGGCTGGAGAGCACTGGGATGGGGGCTGGAGAGCACTGGGATGGGGGGTGGGGAGCACTGCGGGGGTGGAGAGCACTGCGGGGGGTGGAGAGCACTGTGGGGGGAGCACAGGGGGCTGGAGAGTACTGTGGGGGTTGGGGAGCACTGCGGGGGGCTGGAGAGCACTGTGGGGGTTGGGGAGCACTGCGGGGGGCTGGAGAGCACTGCGGGGGGCTGGAGAGCACTGCGGGGGTTGGGGAGCACTGCGGGGGGCTGGAGAGCACTGTGGGGGTGGAGAGCACTGCGGGGGGCTGGAGAGCACTGTGGGGGGTAGGGAGCACTGCGGGGGGCTGGAGAGCACTGTGGGGGGTGGAGAGCACTGCGGGGGGCTGGAGAGCACTGTGGTGGGTAGGGAGCACTGCGGGGGGCTGGAGAGCACTGTGGGGGGGCTAGAGAAGGATAGGGAGAGGGGGGGGCAGAAAGAACAGGGGTTGAGGGAACTGTGGGGGGGGGGGGGGGGCTGGAGAGTCTGGTGGGGAAGGAGAGCACTGGGGGGGAGCACAAGGAGAAGGGGGGGGGGCAGTAAAAGAAGTTGGATGGGGGATCAGCAGGGGGGCCGCATATAGAGGAAATGAGCTTTCTATATTCCTCCATGCAGCCGCTGAATGCTTGATTCTCCTCCTCCAAGCATTCAGTGGCTGCATGGAGGAATATAGAAAGCTCATTTCCTTTATATGCGGCCCCCCTGCTGATCCCCCTATCCAGGCACACAGTTTACTCACAGGCATCTCTCCTGTGTTTCACGGAGCTGGCCGGGTCTGTGTTCGGCGGCCGCTCCCGCTCTGCAACACGGTCCCGCCCCCCTAGACCGGCTGTGTGATAGGTGGATTCTATCTTCTATCACATGAGCCGGTCTAGGGGGGCGGGACCGTGTTACGGAGCGGCCGCCGAACACAGACCCGGCCAGCTCCGTGTTCACAGGAGCATGAGAGGGGAGCACAGAAGCCGCAAATCGGCCCCAGGGCAGGCAGCCTACCGGGAAATATCCCGGTATCCCGGTAGGCCAGTCCGGCCCTGTACACGGTACAGATGTACATTTAAAGGAATTTTTTATTTTTGTTATTTCTCATTTTGATGGTTTCACTTTAAGCATCAGTAAATCACTGCTCATTTAAAAATGTTAAAGACTCTAAGTATGCCCAATTGCTTGCATACAAGCCTTCAAAATGAGCACTTTTGATTTTTCCAGTTCAGGTCCCATAGACTTCAGTGGGGTTAATTATTTGGTCCCAAACTTTTGCGAAGTCTGAAAGTTCTGCCGCAAACCAAACATGGGGTCATTTGGCCCATCTCTGGTTCTAAATACTTTGCCTGTGATGACTACGCAAACACTATGAATTATAATATATGTGTTTACTTCTGTCCAGCTATTAGCAGAACTTTTAAAATACGTGTGGACCTGGATTCATTTTTGATATAGGGGTTGTTATGAACATCTGGGTCTCTTACTTGATTTACAAATGTTGCATTTATTCAACCTCTTCCGGACCGCCTTCTGCACATTTACTGCAGCAAGGTGGCCCGGCTGCGTGAAACGACATCCCAGTAGCCTCTGGGGGCGCGCACCAGAGGGGGAGCCAATCAGCGGGTCCGGCGAACGCGATATCTGCCGGCCACCTGCTATCATTCCCAAGAGGGAAACAAGGCAGATCACCATTCTGACAGGGGAGAACATAGAGATCTTGTGTTCCTGTTAGGCAGGAACGCGGATCTCTGTGTTCTCCCAGCCAGAGCAATCCCCACACAGTTAGTAAGCACCCCCTGCCAGTGTCAATAGTACAGTAACACTGTATTAGTGTCACTGGTCCACCATAAAAGTGTCAAAAGTGTCAGTTAGGTGTCCACCACAATGTCTCAGTCCCGCTAAAAATCACTGCCATTACTAGTACAAAAATAAATAAATAAAAATTCCATAAAAATATCCCATCATTTGTAGATGCTTTAACTTTGTGAAAACCAATCAATATACACTTATTGGGATTTTTTTAACCAAAAATATGTAGCAGAATACATATTGGCCTAAATTGAAGAATAAACTCAATTTTTTTCATTTTTTTTTATTGGATATGTATTGTAGCAGAACGTAAAAAATATTGTTTTTTTTTTTTTCAAAATTGTCGCTCTTTTTTTGTTTATAGTGCAAAGTAAATGCAGAGGTGATCAAATACCACCAAAAGAAATCTCTATTTGTGGGAAAAAAAGGACATCTATTTTTTTGGGTACAGCATCGCACAACCACGCAATTGTCAGAGTAACGCAGTGACATATCGGAAAAAATGGCCTGGTCATGAAGGGAGTAAAACCTTCTGGGGCTTAAGTGGTTAAATAATATTCTTTATCATGCTTAACAACTACCCACACTGTGTATCCTATACCGTTGTGACTTATTGCATTATTTTGTGTAATTTTTGGACAAGCGCCCCAGAATATGAAATCTTGTTTATAACATTTGGTTTGGAATTTGCAGGGCCCTGCCTATGCTTTGATTTAAGAGGTATGTGATTTTAGCAGGTGTAGGCTAATAATGGAATATATGGAGCTATTATATAGTTATTGTTGTGGTTTTCGTGGTCAAAAAGACCCTTTGTAAAGGTTTATATGCCATTGTTGAGTCGCTCTGGATTTTTTCTTGGTAAAAGTACTTGTAATCTGCAGACCCGAAAGTTTACATTTTAGTGATTTCAACATTCCTTCGTAGTATTTTCATCCTGTTAGCATTTTGAACAGACCTTTCCCCTGCCTGATAAGCTTTTTCTGATTTTTATTATTCACAATTTATAGTATATATTCCTGTGTTAATATATGAGATTTTGCCACCATTTGATGATGCAAGTGAAGTATTGATCTGCAGCCCATAGCATCAGAAAAATGTGGAAGCTGTTGTGGAGATGTGCTGGGAACCATATCCACATAGATGGGTGAGAAGAATACGAGCGACTTGCAATTTTTGTGGAAATCCCCTTTAAATGTCAACAAAAGTTTAACAAAAACTGCTTCTAAAATTTTCCAGGCATTATCAGTACAGAAGAAATGAAAAAGCCAAGGTGGTTGAGCTGGCAGTTTTCTGACAGATTGCTGAATTCCTGTCCAGTAATTCTGTAGAAAACGACCCACTATAATGTTGCCTTTTTTTGCCTGTAATGGTATCTTACAGAGTTATAGACTGAATCAGGGCCGGACTGGCCTACCGGGATATTTCCCGGTAGGCTGCCTGCCCTGGGGCCGATTTGCGGCTTCTGTGCTCCCCTCTCATGCTCCTGTGAACACGGAGCTGGCCGGGTCTGTGTTCGGCGGCCGCTCCGTAACACGGTCCCGCCCCCCTAGACCGGCTCATGTGATAGAAGATAGAATCCACCTATCACACAGCTGGTCTAGGGGGGCGGGACCGTGTTGCAGAGCGGGAGCGGCCGCCGAACACAGACCCGGCCAGCTCCGTGAAACACAGGAGAGATGCCTGTGAGTAAACTGTGTGCCTGGATAGGGGGATCAGCAGGGGGGCCGCATATAAAGGAAATGAGCTTTCTATATTCCTCCATGCAGCCACTGAATGCTTGGAGGAGGAGAATCAAGCATTCAGCGGCTGCATGGAGGAATATAGAAAGCTCATTTCCTCTATATGCGGCCCCCCTGCTGATCCCCCATCCAACTTCTTTTACTGCCCCCCCCCCCTTCTCCTTGTGCTCCCCCCCAGTGCTCTCCTCCCCCACCAGACTCTCCAGCCCCCCCCCCCACAGTTCCCTCAACCCCTGTTCTTTCTGCCCCCCCCCTCTCCCCATCCTTCTCTAGCCCCCCCCCCCACAGTGCTCTCCAGCCCCCCGCAGTGCTCCCTACCCACCACAGTGCTCTCCAGCCCCCCGCAGTGCTCTCCACCCCCCACAGTGCTCTCCAGCCCCCCGCAGTGCTCCCTACCCCCCACAGTGCTCTCCAGCCCCCCGCAGTGCTCTCCACCCCCACAGTGCTCTCCAGCCCCCCGCAGTGCTCTCCAGCCCCCCGCAGTGCTCCCCAACCCCCGCAGTGCTCTCCAGCCCCCCGCAGTGCTCTCCAGCCCCCCGCAGTGCTCCCCAACCCCCACAGTGCTCTCCAGCCCCCCCCGCAGTGCTCCCCAACCCCCACAGTACTCTCCAGCCCCCTGTGCTCCCCCCACAGTGCTCTCCACCCCCCGCAGTGCTCTCCACCCCCCGCAGTGCTCCCCACCCCCCATCCCAGTGCTCTCCAGCCCCCATCCCAGTGCTCTCCAGCCCCCATCCCAGTGCTCTCCAGCCCCCATCCCAGTGCTCTCTACCCCCATCCCAGTGCTCTCTACCCCCCACAGTGCTCTCCAGCCCCCGTGCTCTCCACCCCTGCTCTTTTTTTTCTCCCCCACCAGTGCTCTCACAAGCTCCCCCCAGCAATCTCCACTCCCCCCTGCATTTTGCCCCCACCCATGTGCTCTCCAACCCCACCAGTGCTCTCCAGTCCCTCGTGCTTTCCACCCCTGTACTTTCTGGCCCCCATGGGTGCTCTCAAGCTCCCCCCCCATTGCTCTCCACTCCCCCCTGCTCTTTGTACCCCCCAGTGCTCTCCAGCCCTGTTTTTCTGCCCCCCCCAGTGCTCTCAAGCTCCCGTCTAGTGCTCTTCGCCACCCCACACTCTTACCCCCCCCCAGTGCTCTCAGCCTCCCGTGCTCTCCACCCCTGTTATTTCCCCCCCCCAGTGCTCTGCACTCCCCACCCCCTGTGATCTCGACACCCCCCTGCTATTTGCCCCCTCCCATGTGCTCTCCAACCCTGCCAGTACTCTCTGCTCCCCCTTCTCTCCAGCTCCCACCCAGTGCTCTCCACTTCCCCAGGACCAGGAGACAGGCTGACTGGGGCCGGAAAGTGAGGACGGCTGAAGGTGCAGGTGGCCAGGGACCACTCCATCTCACACCAAACAGATCCTCTGGAAGGAGCCACTGTCCCCATCCAAAACGAGAACAGCCCCTGCCTGCTGCTGGCCATCATGGATATCCTGCTGGCATGCAAGGTACTGTACTGAGCATCAACAACACACCTTCCCACAGACAGGGACTGCAGACGGAGACATGGGGCACAGTGAGGCTACATTCATGGGCACAGTGAGACTGCTTTCACGGCACAGTAAAGCTGCATTTGATGGGCACAGTGAGGCTGCATTGATGGGCACAGTGATGCCGCATTGATGGGCACGGTGAGGCCGCAATGGTGGGCACGGTGAGGCCGCAATGGTGGGCACGGTGAGGCCACAATGGTGGGCACGGTGAGGCCACAATGGTGTGCACAGTGAGGCCACAATGGTGTGCACAGTGAGGCCACATTCACAGGCAGAGTAAAGCTGCATTTGATGAGCACAGTGAGGCTTCATTTGATGGGCACAGTGAGGCTGCATTTGATGGGCACAGTGAGGCTGCATTTGATGGGCACAGTGAGGCTGCATTTGATGGGCACTGGCGAGGCTGCATTTGATGGGCACTGGCGAGGCTGCATTTGATGGGCACAGTGAGGCTGCATTTGATGGGCACTGGTGAGGCTGCATTGAGCTCTTGTATCATGTCTGCAGTCTCTGACCATCTCCTGTATCATGTCTGCAGTCTCTGAGGGAGTTTGAAGAGGAGTCAAGAGTGGGAGCGCCACCAGGATGGGGATCATGGGAGAAGTCAGACGTGTGGGGACTGTGGAGAGGAGACTATAGGATAAAACCAGAGCCACCAAGCTGGAGCCGACTGACTGAGCCCTGCTTGGTGCACCTGAGAGGAGGTCAGTGACAGCACTGCCAGGCCAGTCTGAAGGGGAGTCACTGATGTAAGGGGGGAGAGAGTACAATAATGTAAGGGGGCACTGATATAAAGGGTTTCCCCCTTATATCAGTAACCCCCCCCCCTTACCTTAGTGTATTCTTTCTGCGGAATGTGGTCCCCCCCCACGTTCTGAGTTCCTGGGGTCCTCCTTGATGATTGACCACTTTTAACTGGAATTTGCTTATTTTTATATATATATATATATATATATATATATATATATATATATATATATATATATATATATATATCCCTATGTGATTTAATATCTGTCTTTTTTTTATATAATACACTCTTCAAATGTGCTTTAAAATATATGGTTTTCCCTTTCTCGAACCAGAAAATAATGACGTTATGCTGTTGCGCTGGTATAATAATGCTGTGGCGCTGGTATGAAATTTTTTCCAGGGCTGAATTTTATTCCCAGTCCGGCCCTGGACTGAATGTTCAATAAAAGTAAAATACCGTATTTATCGGGGTATAACACGAACAGGCGTATAACATGCACCCCAGTTTAAGAGGGAAACAAAACTTTTTTTTTTAAATAAACCACTTTGAAGCAAAAATAATGGTCAGTGAGCATCAATGCAGCCTTTGCCTAATCTGTGCCCATCTGCAACTTCAGTGCTTCCAGATCTGTGCCAATCTGCAGCCTGATCTGTGCCCATCTGCGGCCTGATCTGCGCCCATCTGCAGCCTGATCTGCGCCCATCTCCCCATCAATTCAGCTCACCATCTCTCATCTCTCGCAGGAAATCACCGAGCTGTCATCTCCTGTTTACTCGGCTCTCAGTCGGCAGTCACATACACAGTCCCACCTCCGCCATCGGCATTGCACCAGCTCCTGTGATAGTCAGAACAGTGGTCCAATGGCGGTGGTGGAGGCGGGACTGTGTGTGTGACATGAGAGCCGAGTTAGAGCCAAGTGAGAGCCGAGTGGAGAGGAGATGACAGCTCTGTGAATTCCAGCGGCACTCGTCCCCCTCCGAGGTACGCTGTCGGCGTATAATACGCACCTGCGTTTTTCCCCCTATTTTCAGGGGGAAAAAGTGCGTTATACGCTGATAAATACGATACTTCAATATTGGTACAGATGTGATACTATATATACCATAATTGTTAATGTTCATATCTTTTTTATGCCACGTGAACTTTATTGGGGGCCCTGTAATTACTTCAATAAAGAAATAAATGCATTATAGATAATACACATATATATAATATATATTTATTTATTTTTTACAGAAAAGAGAAAATCTAAGAACAACAAAGTTTCAGAGACTGGAAGGGGAAAGAGATACTCATTCAAGCAAAACCAGGAATATAACATAGAGACAGTTGTAGTTGCTGATCCCGCTATGGTTTCCTATCATGGAGCAGAGGCAACTAGAAAATTTATCCTCACTATCCTAAACATGGTAACTGTGTTTGAACTTTTTATCAATGTTGTTTATACTGAGCTATGCTTTATAACTAAAAACAACAAAATTAAAATAGTAAAATAATTTAGAGAATAGCAACATTTCCAGGAAATGTTGCAAGTTAGAAAGTTTACTTTTAACTCTAAAGCCCCATACACACGGTCGGACAATCCGCGGACCAGGTCCGTCGGACCATGTCCGTCATACTTTGTCCGATGTTGGTTTTGCGTACACACGGTCGGACAAAGTTGTCGGAAAATCCGATCATTCTGAACGTGGTGACGTTTGTTGCCTACGACGGGACTACGTAGAGGCTAGTAGCCAATAGCTTTGGTCTTGTAATGTGATCTGAGCATGCGTAGCACTTTGTCCGGTCGGACAACCGTACACACGATCGGATTTGGTGTGATCGGACCGGGTTGACGGGAAATCTTTCCAGCAGGAGATAAGACTTTGTCCGACGGACAAACCGACGAACACTGTCCGATGGTGCATACACACGGTCTGATTTTTCAACAACCTTGTCCGATCGGACCAAATTGATGAAAAAGTCCGACCGTGTGTATGGGGCTTAAGTGCCCTGCGAATCCACTGCGGGTTCCCGCATCGCACCCGACTCGCACTGCAGTTCACACTGCCCTATGCGAACTGCGGGGAGTGTCAATACATTGTTAATGACACCACCATTTCAGCTTGCATATTGCACTGCGAACTGACAGTTCAGACATGAATCGGATTGCATAGGTGTGAACACCTATGCAATCCAATTCTGGTGCAGACCAAAAAAAGGGTCCTGTGCGAGTTTAGTCTGAATGTGATGCGATATTAGCCATACTATCTGTATGGATGAAATCGAATCGCACGGACGTTGCATGTGATTTGCACTGCAGTGCGGTGCGAATCACATGCGATCTCGCAGAGCACAGTAGTGTGAACCGGCACTAAAGCCTAGTACACGCGGGACAAATATTACAAGTCCTGCTGTCTGTGTCAATGGACGCAGCAGCAGGACTTGGTAGCAAGTATCAATACTACAAGTGCGGTGATGTAAGTGCACTCATACTTCATTAAAAACTACAGTCCCTCTGCCCCAAAGTGGCAGATGGGACCTGTAGTTAAAATAATTCACAACTATCTGTGAACTAATGAGGTGACTGTGAGGGCAGAGCCATGCAGAGCCACGTTCAAATCTGGAAGAAGAACCCCTGGACTCTGTAAGTGAGGGTTGGGGCAGTTTGAGGGTGGTGAGCTGTGGACTGATATTGTTTCATGTTGTATCCTAATGAGACTGAAGGTCACGCTCACCTGTAAAACCTTTAATTCCCCAGATACCATCCATAAATCAAACACACTGACATTTATTTTGGCAAATAATGGCTGCGGCAACTTTATTGGTTTTAAAATAAATACCATAAATTATTTTATTTAAAATAATAAATAATATCATCAATTGATAAAAACAAAACCATATTAAACTGCCCAGTTATTAGAACTTGAGCAGCAATGCATCAATAATGTACCATTACCAAATAAAAGTCCCCCCTAGAATCCAGGGTAACCCAACCACATAAAGCGCCAGCGACTAGGGAGGGAGGGAGGGAGCTCCTGTGCTGCTGCTCTGGTCCAGGGGAAAAGGAATAAGCCCCAGAGCAGCTGTGCTTAAATAGCCTCACCACAGCTCCAGAAACTCCCAAGCTTCCTATTGGATCCCTGAAAACTCCACTATAATCCTTAAAGGGACAGTACCCTTCATAACCAGGTTAACTAAACTCATGTATTTAAAGCTATATATAACAAAGACAGGTGTGTGGCTACCGGTCTCAAGTTGGTGGGGTCCTAATTGTACCCCCCCCTTAGCCAATATGGGTATAATATGAAACATGGTCCAAAAGGCGAGTTACCTTTAAAGTGTATCTAATCCCAAACACAAAAGGGTTGATGTATAAAAAAATAGCTGTATGAATGTGACAAATATTTGCACAGTCCCAATGAAACTTCACATATTTTCAGTTATATAATTACCTCATGATCAGAAGTCTAGTGGCCATAATTGCTTTGTCATAAAAAAAAGACAACTGGCAATCTGGAATAGATAGCCTTCTGCATTCAGGATGCACTCTGTGCTTTGATGCTGTGATATCTGGGGTTCAAGATCACCAGCCAGCCGTCTCTTGGTAAAACATCTAAATAGTTCATAAAGGCTAATTTACATCACATTAAAAACATATATATTCACAGTTAAAATAAATGAAGAGTTAGGAAACCCTTTTGGTATTGGACCCCACTATGGGTTACCAATATTACATATGCTATAGCTTTACATAATGTACATAGAGGTCCTCATACACCTTTGCTGTTTGCCTCTGTGCATTTCACGGGATAACCTAATTCTTCAGAAGCACTTTGAGGGATATGTGATCTACAAAATCACAGAGGTAAAAACAGAAACATTATATCATATTCAACATAATACACTGACGTATACAGTGGGTAAAATAAGTATTGAACATGTCACCATTTTTATAGGTAAATATATTTCCTAAGATGCTATTGATATGAAATATTCACCACATGTCAGTAACAACCCATGCAGTTCATACATACAAAGAACACAAATAAGTTCACAAATTAAATTATGTGTAATAACATGAAATGACACAGGGAAAAAGTATTGAACACATGAAGAAAGGGAGGTGCAAAAAGACATGGAAAGACAAGACACAAGCTGAAATATATCAGTAATTAGAAAGCAATCCTGCTCCTAGTCAGTGCAAATTAATATCAGCTGGTACAGTCTCGACTGATGGCCTATAAAAAGGTGTCTCATTACCGAGGTGTCACACAGGAAACATCTCATGATAGGTAAAAGCAAAAAGCTCTCTCAGGACCTTTGCAACCTCATAGTTGCAATGTTTTGTAACTGATGACATTGGTTACAGAAGGATTTTTTTAACTTCTGATTGTTCAAGAGAGCGCTGTTGGGGCCAGAATCCAGAAGTGGAAAGAACATAGTTTCACCATAAACCAGCCATGACCAGCTGCTCCTTGCAAGGTTTCTCAAAAGGAAAGAGCTTGTGAAGAGCTTCAGAAAGACCTGGAATTAGCAGGTACAATTGTTTCAAAGAAAACTATAAGTAATACACTCAACCGCCATAGCATGTATGAAGCTTGTTTAAAGTTTGCTGCACAACATTTAGACAAGCCCGTGAAATACTGGGAGAATATAGCCTGGTCATATGAGATCAAAATTGAACTCTTTGGATGCCATAATAGTACACACAATTTTTTGAGGTCAAATAGCACTGCACATCACCCCAAAATAAACATACCAACAGTGAAGTTTGGAGGTGGGAACATCATGGTGTGAGACTGTTTTTCAGAATACGGCACTGGCAAACATCTTATTATTGAAGGAAGGATGAATGGAAAAATGTACCAAGACATTCTTGATAAAAGTCTGCTGCCATCTACCATGATGATGAAGATGAAAAGAGGTTGGACATTTCAGCAAGACAATGATCCCAAACAGAAAGCCAAGGAAACTCTCAATTGGTTTCAAAGAAAGAAAATAAAGCTGCTAGAATGGCCCAGCCAATCACCTGACTTGAATCCAATAGAAAAATCTATGTAAAGAACGAATGATCTGAGTTTATAGAAGAGGCCCATGAAACTTTTAAGATTTGAAGACTTGCACTTGGAAGTTTTGCAAAGTGGATTTGCATTTAGTAAACCAACCCCTTGGTGTGGAAGAATGGGACAAAATCACACCTAAACAATGCATGCGACTCGTTTCTCCATACAGGAGACATCTTGAAGCTGTCATTACCAACAAAGGATCGAGGACCACTGACATTCTCCCTCATCACTGTATCTCCATCTTCCACCCGACTCCCCTGCCAGCATGACTAATGTGTAATTGAAGGCTCACTTAGTCCCCTGCCAGGCCCACTTCCTGGTGATTGGCTAAAGGCCCCTAAATATGCAAGACAACCCTTCTAGCCTCTGCCCACTAATTTCTAGAACATTCTAGAACCAGGGGGAAACACCAGAGAGCTGCCTGGATTAGTCATCCAGCTCTGAACTTCAATGAACTCGGACCCAGTGTCCATGGCTCGGGCTTAGCCCTGAGACAAATTATATTACCTACACTGCCACTAGTAGCACACTAGGGGGTGCTACACATACATTTGCAAATATATGTGAAACTACACTGCTGCCCCAAGGTTCATCTGCAAAGTGTGCATTATAACTCTAGTCCAACAGAGTTTATTAAATAAATAATACATTATTTCATTTAAAGCAGGCATGCTTTGGAGGTAGTCCAATCCTATTTATTCCTATTCCTAATCCTATTTAAAATTACAGGAACTGGACAAAAGCCTATAGTTGCTTAATTGTAGCTGAAGACCTTCAGTGTGTATCTACAGCAAACAGGACAAGGAAAAAAAGTCACCTACTTTGATCAATTTACAGCTAGCAGTATAAAGTTGCACGTGATCAGAGCAGTCCACAAAACAATACTGTACAAAAGAATGTCATTGTGCAGCACAAAATTATTAATGCCAGTGTCAAAAAATTTGTATTAGACATATTTTTACCAAAAGAATAAGATAACGGAATAACATTTTTATCTCTACAGGTATACAACCTATTTCAGCACAAAAGTTTAGGAGTACAAATTAATCTTCGGGTTACAAAACTGGTTCTACTCCATGAAACACCGGTGAGTGAATGCTTTCTTGTTTGTTAGCTTATTGAAGTGTATCTGTCTTCCTCTCTGCTATGTATTTGTTTGTGGAGAAATTAAAAACATATTAGAAAATCAATATTGACAAAGCCAGTTCAGAAAATGTATTTAAGCTAAAACTTTGAAACCAAAGATTGCATGTTTGGGGTCCACGTTCCAAAAGAAAGCAAATGTGAGGAATTCATTGTTGGTTTTGTTTCTTTCTTAATTTCAAATTACTAAAAAGACTGGGCTATGCCCTGTCAGAAACAAAATATTGGTCCAGGAGATAAAAAAAATCTAATCTTTATGTTTTTCTGTTAAAGAATTACTAACAGATTTAGTGGATCCCTTCAACAATGTAATTGCAAGAGAGTTTTATGGAAGTGGGATGCCATTAAACAGCACTTATTGAGCTAAATGAACGAAGGAGGCGACTAGCTTGTGCAATGACTCTGAATTAGTTTGATTCAGCTGTACCAACCCAAATTATTGCTGATGCATGTGGGTTTAGGTGCCATCCTAGTTCAGAAACAACATGCAGGGGATTACAGTCCTATTCAATATGCAAGCAGAGCACTCAGGTGGAAAGATGATACTCCCAGACTGAAAAAAGAGACTTCAGCTGCAGTTTGGGGATGTGAATTATTTCATGTATATCCTTATGGACTTGATTTTGAGATTGTAACAGATCACAAGCCATTGAAAGTGATATGCACTTCTTGCTCTAAACCTTCTGCCAGAATTAAAAGGTGGGTCCTTCATCTTTCTGATTAAAAAAAATAAAATAAACAGATACTGTACATCTGTATTTGTTTCTCTGCATTATCAGGGAATTGATTGGTTGATGCATGCGATAGCATGCGCTTCTGACCATTTAGATTTTAGTTGTTGATTCCTGCATGGCCTTCTTTATACAAGCAAATGTTCAGCTCAGTTAGATTGCCTACACATATTAGTAATTGCATGACTGGCCTTGGCATGTCATAGTAATAGATTTTCACTTTCTTTTGCCATGCTTCTGTAGACATAAATGTCACATTTATTTTAATTTATTTAAACCTTTAATAATAAATGTAACCTTTTTTTGGTGAAATTATATTTTAGGTACATTGTATTTTAAAGCTTTACCGTGATTATTTACATGATAAATAATTTTCCAATGCAAACTACAGAACAGAAAATATGACACATTTTAGTCTTGAACAGAAAATCAAAATGTCACCCCAGAGTCCAATTTTAAAGCTAACATGTAGTACATTTATCATTGTATTCTCTTACAGTAATAGTTAGGCGTCATTTGAAACTGAAAAATTTCTAACACGTGTATGATAAGCTAGAATCCTCCTTTTTTCTTTAAGAAAAAGGAATATGAAGTGTTCAACAATGCTTAGCAATCTGGTTTTATATTTTGCTATCCCGAATGCTTCAAAGTGGCAAACAAAAAAATCTAATTGGGTTCTAAAGCTGACAGTGCTTTGCACTACTGCTCTTTAACTGAATTTGTATTTGTGCTGTAATCCATAATAACACATAGGATTCTTTATAGGCAGATATGTACATAGGACACCATGGAGAAAAGATGTTGGAGAGCTTTTGTAAATGGCAGCTTGATGAATTTGGGAAAAAAAATGATGTCCACATGGAAATGTCTACAAGCTGGACAGAAGAATATTCGGCTGTAGATGCTGCAGTTCTCATAACAAGGTATATTGAATGCACATATTTTGCATCTTGATGTGTTTTATCTATTCTTGTGGCATTTTCCACAGTACACATATTATGATAATTAAACCAATGTTGGATTTACAGTGTGTTGGCCTACTTTTCTAAAAAAGTCACAGAGGTTTTTATCTAGAGCACCACTATTTCGGGGAGAGACACGTTAAACGTTTTTTCAGAAAATAAAGAAATGTTTGGCACATGTTGAATGATGTTTCATCTGTTGTCAGTGATAGAGGTAGACCATTCCATCCCTCAAGCTTGGGTAAATCTATAAGGGAAGGGAATAAGGCAAATGTTCTGGAATACTGGTGATCAGAGAACCTTATTATAGCTGATGTTTTCCAAGTTATACTTTCCAGAAAAGCTGAAATGTGCACTGGTTTTGTAAAAAGAGATAACTTGTTATAATAAAGATATGACAATGACTACACTAAAATTCATTTTTTATATTAATTATTTTATGTTTTGCAGCAATTTTTTTTTGTCATCCCTGTTGTAGTAGAAAACAAAATGTAAATTCTGTTATCTACCCCATATTTCAAAGCAACCATAGAAGAACTCGTCTTTCAGTGTATAGTAAACTGTCCATATGTGGGATTTTTGCCAAAAGTGTTGCTCCTTTTTGTCTGATTTCCAGTTTTAAATTATTCCCTGATTTGTACATTTGTACCATATCCCTGAATGCATGTCGCACAGAAATAAAAGAGATTATCCCCAGTGAATATAAGTGATAGCTGCCTGAACAGACACAATAGTCACACTGCTATCCAACACGCTCACCAATATTATAGCATTTTTTTATCAGTCAACACTATTCTAGCCTTTCTCAATGTCAAGGTCAAATTAATTGAATGTTGGTATGCAAAAGATGCTTGATTTTTAATATAAAGGAAGGTTACATATCACAAGTCTGCTTACAGCACACTTTTAAAGTAACACTGATAATTCTTCTTCTATGAAAATACTGTGCATAAATGGAAGATAACAGATAATTGCATCTGTTAATATAAGTGTTAGCTGCCTGAATTTTATCCTGCATTCATTTTTATGAAATTGGGATGGGACTGTGTATCTTATTTATACATACGCATTTTTTGCAATAAGGTATTAAGAAATCAGGGTCCTGATCAAGTGAGAAGAGCGGTGGATCTGATAACAGTTATGCAATCGCAATGGGAGGGAGGTCCTAAACAAGAAGGCATGCTATTATCATTGGATCTTCGTAAGGCCTTTGATTCCATTTCATGGCCATATCTCTTTGCGGTTCTTAGACGCTGGGGATTTGGGCCGAATATTTTAGGTATACTGGAAGCCCTATATTCTACACCTAAGGCTAGAATCAGACTTCAGGGACTTTTCTCTGACCCCATAAAGATAGCCAGGGGCACTCGTCAGGGATGTCCCCTATCTCCCCTGATATTTGCAATAATGATTGAATCTTTGGCGATAGCCATTCGTAATGACCCAAACATCAAGGGGGTCCGTTGTGGTCCAGCAACTCATAAATGCGCACTGTTTGCAGATGATCTATTGCTTTTTGTAACATCCCCAACTTCCTCCTTACCAGAAATATGTACATTGCTCAATAAATTTGGGTTAATATCAGGTCTTAAGGTGAACATGTCTAAATCTCAGGCTCTTAATGTGTCTCTCCCAGACCCTTTAGTTTCTCAACTACTGGAGAAATATGAATTCAGTTGGAGCATGTCCTCCATTAAATATTTGGGAATTAATATTACTCCCAAGATTGAAAATCTCTACCAAGCAAACTATCCCCCAATGTGCCAAAAACTAGAAGCTGACCTTAGGAACTGGGAGTCACATAATATAGCCTGGATGGGCAGAATTAATTCAATTAAGATGACTCTCCTACCTAGACTCCTATATCTGTTTAGATCTCTTCCAATCCCAATCAGAAGGGACCATCTAAAAACCTTTCAAGGCAAACTTACCAAATTTATATGGAATAAAAAAGGACCACGCCTTTCACACCGTACCCTGTTTAATCTTCCCAAACAAGGGGGGCTAGGCCTACCAAACCTTCTTTGGTACTACCAAGCAGCTCGGTTAGCACAGCTCTCAGCTATATACCTTAAAACTGAACAACTGGACTGGATAAAAATTTAAAGTCAAGCAGCTCCTACATTTACTTTGGAAGATTTATTATGGTGTCCTCCCAAGAGTAGACCCCCCATTCTATCTCCAACTCTCTCTCAATCTCTCTCTATGTGGGATTCACTTAGGAGGCTTCCTTCCCTGGTCTCTGAACTACAACCATTGGCTAATTTGTTCCGAAATCCCCTGTACAATCATGGCATGGACATTGATGACTTCAAATGGTGGCTAGACAAGGGGATATATCGCTTAGGACACTTTATATCTTGCACGGGCCCTCTACCTTTTAAACAATTTGTGGAAAAACTGGAGCTCCCTTCTTCGGAAAGGAGTAGATTTCATCAGATCTACAGTTTCATCCACTCCATATGGAAAAATAAATTGAATCCCTTGAGAATTACAGCTTATGAAAGCTGGTGTGAACAAGCCATGGGGCGGAAGGGGGGGATTTCTGTGATCTATGAGTCTCTAGCGTCTAACTCTGATAAACTACCATACATGCTGGCCTGGGAGAAGGATCTACATACTGACTGGGAACTGGTAGACTGGTATGAGAACTATTCTCGATTGATCAAAGGCATTTACAATACCTCTCTCATTGAGGCTAACATCAAAATATTTACAAGATGGTACTTAGTTCCTACAAAATTAGCGGCGATGTATCCTTCCACTTCGCCTCTATGCTTTAGAGGTTGCCAAGGACTGGGCTCTATGATACATATTTGGTGGGAATGTCCCAAACTCCGGGGATTTTGGAATAGGGTCTTCCATATTATTAGAAAAGTTACGGGTTATGCTGTCCCCCAAACACCAGCGATTGCCTTGCTCAATGGATTAGTGCCGCACGTGCCTAAAAACACTAGAAGACTGATTCTATTTATATTAACGGGAGCCAAATTAACTATTGCAAAAGATTGGAAGAAGCCCTCGGTATCTGTATTGTCCATGAAAAGGAAAATTTCATGGATAATGGAACAAGAGAAAATGGTCAGCTCCCTATTGGATAAGACCACACAATTTGAAATCATATGGGATCCCTGGGCTCAGTATCTGGGTATTTCACTGATGCCAGGCACAGATAGCAATATTAATCGCTGATCTTTGGATCTTTTATAGGACATAAAGGCATCATCTCTTCTTCTTTCTATCTCTTTTCTCTCTCTTCTCAGTTTTTAGTCTTTCCTTTTTTATTTTGGATATTATTATATATATATATATATATATATATATATATATATATATATATATATATATAACATTATATATATAATGTATCTTTCCTTGAATTACCTAGGAATTGACAGGTTTTTTACATTAGTATGTCTTACTAAATATAGGATTTTTTCCTGGGCTTAATCCAGTGAGAACATGATGTTGTATCCATGTTAGAATCTACAATTTTATTTTGTCTGGGCAACTCGAAAAGTTAATAGTATTATATCTTGCTTCTCAGAAGTTATATAGTAAATTCTATTCGTTCAGGGGGGGGGGGGGGGGGGATATCTGCACCTCCTTGGACACAGCTTGATCCCGGTTGGGGTGTCGGAGGGGATGCGGAGTTCCTACCCTTCTTGGAGTGTTCTGGGATATAGCATACAAATGAGTTGTCACAGCTTAAGTTACATACTTATTTCTTACTTTGTTAAATTCTCAATGTCTCATTGGTATGTTAACTAGTCACATTTGTTAGCTTTAATGTGAATTCTTCTGTAATGATTTTACTTTGTGAAAATAAAAATCTTAATGAGAAAAAGGTATTAAGAAATGTATAAGACGGAATCCAAGTGCATGTAAACTTTAACAATAAATGTATTGTATTTGCTCCCTTATGGTCTGTTAAATATATCACTACAGTAAGTGTTTTGTTATATTTGTTAGTTTAGCGCACAAAAATTATAGCTGTTCATCTAGGCAGAAATCTTGTTAGCTGATAACATCTCGTGCTTTCTTCTTTTGTACACAGTTATCAGTTAGCATTGTTCACATGTATCTCCTTTGACTACAAAACATTTCCCCCTATGTTATGGAGAGATTGGGGTATTATGTAGTCCTAACACATTCCCTTCTTTCTTTGGATGACAATACAGCTCCTCCTAGATATAGTATGGTTGTCCCCTCAGGACATTCAGAGCATTTACCCACAGATGTACCCTTTCTTTACCTTGATGTAAGTTACTATGGGGCTGATTTACGAAAGGTTTGCACCATGAGTTGCGGCGCACGCCAATGCGCAACTGCCATTTTCGTATTTACAAAACATTTGCGCCTGTAACACGCAATTCCCCATTTACTATAGTATTCTCGGCACACGGGAGGCGGCGATCGGTGCGCCACTATAGACATGGTGCACAGCATCTTCAACTCAAAATTTAAAGAAGCTGGAAGTGCCAATATTATGGAGGTGATGTGGGGTGATGTGAGGAAGTATAGTTATAACTGTACAAGTAACAAATATGCCCAAAATAGAATGAGAAAGTAACTTTTTCTGAACAAGCCTGCTGAGCCTGCAAGTACATTTAGAACTGTGTGAGGTCAATTTATGCACTGTGCATGTGCAAGCGGCATTTGCGCACGTTCAAATGCTTTAGTTCACTGCGCCGGCAAAATCTTAGTAAATGTCAAGCAACGTAAATGCATTTGCATAGATTGAACGGGCACACCTCTAAACTTGACTATTTTTTTTTACGCTGGTTCACGTTTATGTTTTTTTCAAGGATATTTGCACACAGGTCATGTTAGCATTAGGAATGAGCCAAAACAGCATTAAGAAAAAAGGCCCTTCAGGTCTGGTATGAATATTAAGGGGAACCCCATGCCGGAAAAAAAATGGCGTGGGGGTCCCCCTCAAAATCCATACCAGGCCCTTCAGATCTGGTATAGTTTTTAAGGGGAACCTCGTGCCAAAATTTTAAAAAAAATGGCGTTGGGGTCCCCCTCAAAATCCATTCCAGACCCTTATCCGAGCACGAAAAAAAAGAAGGACTGGGCAGGCAGTGACAGTGTGTGTTGGATGAATGGTCTATCACATCCCAAATATTATTGGACACAAAGAAAGATTAGGCCTAGTGTGCATAAACACGGCCAATACCCCTAATGCCTCGTACACACGATCAGACTTTCCCGCGGGAATGTCCGCCGGACCTAATCGGGCGGACATTCCGCCGGACCTTCCAGCGGGGCTTCGCCGGACTTTCCGAGCTGCGGACTTGCCCACACACGCCCGGATTTCTCCGGCGGACAATCCGCGGGAAAAAGTCTGCGGGACTTTTGAAAATGAACGGACTTGCCCACACACGGAGCAGTCCGTTCATTTAGAACGTAACTGCAGGTAGACGTGGCTAGCGAAGGCAGTGAATGCCGCCGCACTAGCCCCGTCACCTGGCATGGATTTAAAGAGAATCCCCACGCCGAAAAAACGGCGTGGGGGTCCCCCCCAAATCCATCTCAGACCCTTATCCGAGCACGCAGCCCGGCCGGCCAGGAAAGGGGTGGGGACGAGCGAGCCCCCCCCCTCCTGAGCCGTACCAGGCCACGTGCCCTCAACACCTTGTCCCCATGTTAATGAGGACAAGGGCCTCTTCCCGACAACCCTGGCCGTTGGTTGTCGGGGTCTGCGGGCGGGGGGCTTATCTGAATTCGGGAGCCCCCTTTAATAAGGGGCCCCCAGATCCCGGCCCCCCACCCTATGTGAATGAGTATGGGGTACGATGTACCCCTACCCATTCACCTAAGGTGTAAAGTGTAAATAAAAAAACACACAATTTTTTAAAAATATTTTCTTGCATTGCTACGGGGGTCTTCTTTCGTCTTGGGGGGTCTTCTCGCCGGACTCCTCCGCTATTTTACCTAGCTCTTTTACCGAGCAGAGGAGCCCAGCTACCTTCTTCGTCGCCGCCGTCGTCTCGATCCGCCTTCGGGGGTCTTCCGGGGTCTTCCTGGGTCTCTTCTGTTCTTGCCACTGTCGTTGCTTTCTGCGCCGCCGCCACCGCCTTCTTCTTCTTCTTCTTCCGATGTTGACTCGTCGCTCTCTCTGGCCGGAATGGCAGAGACGCGCTGTGCTGGGACTTATATAGGGACAAGGAGGCGGGGTCACATGCTCATGTCACATGGTGACCCCGCCCCCATATGATGTCACGGTCCCGGAGGATGCTGGGACTGTGACATCATAGGGGGGCGGGGTCACCATGTGACATGAGCATGTGAGCCCGCCTCCTTGTCCCTATATAAGTCCCAGCACAGCGCGTATCTGCCATTACGGCCAGAGAGAGCGACGAGTCAACTTCGGAAGAAAAAGAAGAAGGCGGCGGCGGCACAGAAAGCGACGACAGCGGCAAGAACAGAAGAGACCCCGGAAGACCCCCGAAAGCGTATTGAGACCCCCAGACTAGGGCGGCGACGAAGAAGGTAGCCGGGCTCCTCTGCTTGGTAAAAGAGCTAGGTAAAATAGCGGAGGAGTCCAGCGAGAAGACCCCCCAAGACGGAAGAAGACCCCCGGAGCAGTGCAATAAAATATTTTTTTAAAATTGGCTGTTTTTTTTTATTTACACTTTACACCTTAGGTGAATGCGTACCCCATACTCATTCACATAGGGTGGGGGGCCGGGATCTGGGGGCCCTTTATTAAAGGGGGCTCCCGGATTCCGATAAGCCCCCCGCCCGCAGGCCCCGACAACCAACGGCCAGGGTTGTCGGGAAGAGGCCCTTGTCCTCATCAACATGGGCAACCCCCATGTTGAGGGCACGCGGCCTGGTACAGCTCAGGAGGGGGGGGGTGCTCGCTCGTCCCCACCCCTTTTCCTGGCCGGGCTGCGTGCTCGGATAAGGGTCTGAGATGGATTTGGGGGGGACCCCCACGCCGTTTTTTCGGCGTGGGGATTCCCTTTAAATCCATGCCAGGTGACGGGGCTAGCGCGGCGGCATTCACTGCCTTCGATTGCCCCGTCTACCTGAAGTCACGTTCTAAATGAACGGACTTTCCGATGATCAGCAAGTCCGTTCATTTCCAAAAGTCCGGCGGACTAGCATACTAACCGCGGGATTGTCCGACGGACTGCCAAGTTCAGCAGACAATTTGAAGACAAAACTTCAGACTTAGTCCGCCGGACTTTTAGATGTGACTGAACAGGATATAAATCCGCCTATGAAAAAGGACAAAAGTCCGAAACATGTCGGCGTTTTCTGTAACCTCTCTATGATAGACTGTATCTATATTTTTATCAATGTTTGGCATTGTCAATTCAAGTATGCTTTGTGTATGCTCTTTTGACAGTTTTCAATACTGTTATTTTGTGCACCTATTCCTTTATGTGTAGTTTTCAATAAACACATTTTTGATTTGCATATACCTCCTGTTTGTGTCTATCAAATCTCATAAACATCCCTTAGGGGTATTGGCCGTGTTTATGCACACTAGGCCTAATCTTTCTTTGTGTCTTATCCGAGCACACAACCTGGCAGGCCGCAGGAAAAGAGGGGGGACGAGTGAGCGCCCCCCCCCCTCCTGAACCGTACCAGGTCACATGCCCTCAACATTGGAAGGGGGCTTTGGGGGTAGCCCCCCAAAGCACCTTGTCCCCAGTTCTTATATAACGGAGGGCGGGGAGGGCGTGACCCCGCCCCCCTCTGACGCATGGTTCCGTTATACAAGTGTCAGAAAAAGAGAAGTGTCACACAGAGGGAGCGTCCCATTGATGCGGAGTGGTCCAAGAATGAAGCGGGGAAGAAGATGCCGTGGAGGAAGATGCCGGACGAGAACACTGGAGCAAGAAGCAGAGGAAGAAGAAGATGGAGGAAGAAACCGAAGGATGAAGGAAGGAAGGAAGAAGGAAGAAGACCCGAAGAAGATGAAAATAAGAAAACTTTAAATAAAGGAATTGTCAAAAACTGGCTCTTGTAATTTTTAACATTTTTGACACTTTTTTGTGAAATGGTAGGGGTACTTTTGTACCCCCTTACCATTTCACGCGGGGGGCGGGATCTGGGGGTCCCCTTGTTAAAGGGGGCTTCCTGATTCTGATAAGCCCCCCGCCCGCAGACCCCCACAACCACCGGGCAAGGGTTGTGGGGATGAGGCCCTTGTCCCCATCAGCACATCTACCCCCAAAGCACCCTCCCAATGTTTAGGGCATGTGGCCTGGTATGGTTCAGGAGGGGGGGCCGCTCTCTCATCCCCCCTATTTTCTTGCGGCCTGCCAGGTTGCGTGCTCAGATAAGGGTCTGGAATGGATTTTGAGGGGGACCCCCACACCATTTCTTTTTTTAATTTTGGCGCAGGGTTCCCCTTAAAATCTATACCAGACCTGAAGGGCCTGGAATGGATTTTGAGGGGGACCCCCACACCATTTTTTTTTAATTTTGGCGCAGGGTTCCCCTAAATATCCATACCAGACCTGAAGGGCCTGGTATGCTCTTGGAGGGGAAATCATGCAGTTTTTTTATTTAAAATTAAAGTTGCCTGGCCTGGGGATGACTTAAACTCATGTTATAAGTCGTCCCAAGTCGTGTTGAAGTTGCCCCAAGTCGCGCTGTGATTCATACTCAAGTCGTGTCCAAGTTTCCTCCCAAAGTCACGCTGGAAGTCATGTTGCCCCTGTGTAAACTCTTAATGATACGGCGTGCGCTATTATCAATGGCATATTATTATTGGTGTTGCGTTTATGCGTGCGCCAGTTCACACATTCAATTTATGATTTATCTGGCGCACCAATTAAGGTATGGAGCAGCGCAGCGCATTCATCTTAGTAAAGTTAGACCCCCTATGTGTTTTTATTAATACACACTTTACAGTCTAACTCAGAGGCGCTTGCATTTGTTTTTTCTTATCTACCTGAACAACATGGGAGAAGTCAAAGATCACCAGGCACAGTGTCGTCTCCTCACACCAGTTTTAAACCTGTAATGCCCCGTACACACGATCGGACATTCCGACAACAAAATCCGTCTGATTTTTTCCGACGGATTTTGTCCTAAACTGGTGTTGCATACACATGATTGGACAAAGTTGTCGGAAAATCTGATCGTTCGGAACGTGATGACGTTCGTTCAGGTAGTAGCCAATAGTTTTGGTCTCGTAATTTGATCTGAGCATGCGTGGCACTTTGTCCAATCGGAATTCTCTACAAACAATCGGAAAAAGTCTGATCATTTTTTTTTGTCTGAAAATTTGAGAGCTTGCTCTCAAATTTTTTCCGGCGGAATTTCCAACGGAAAAAGTCCGATAGAGCCCACACACGATCGGATTTTCCGACAATATAATCCGATCGGACCTTTTCCGTCAGAATTTCCGACCACGTGTACAGGGCATAATTGCCTTACTATTGTGTCTCAATCGCATGCATTGCACAGCAATCATGGGTTTAAATCAAGTCGTGAGAAGGCAACATATCTCCTCCTCACCATCACTCAGATCGCTTTTTAAAGGGGCAGCAGTGCTTGCTGCACTTGTAAATGAGCCCTTAGTTGCATTCGGCAGGGGCACTGTTAACACGTAAAACCTTGTGGGTGAGTTGCAGTTTTACTGCTCCTTTTTTTACCCCCTTTAGCTGCTGAGGCAGCAGCCAAAGGTGAAACAAGCCCCCTGTTGCTGTTGGTGCATGCTACCACCTGCCAATCACGACCTATTCAAGTAAATGGGGCACTCCACATGAGACAGGAGCCAGCACTACAGAAAAGGCATTGGCTTATGCAGATCTTGCTCCCTACTACAGCTCCATCTTTACATGTAGTCCTTCTGCAGTGCTCTCTGTTAGATGCTCTGGAATGGCAGATCAGCAAGCCCAGACCGTGATCTAGCAGTCACCTGTACATGATCTACTGGTAGATCGCGATCTACAGTTTGCTTACCCCCACTATAGAGGTACTCTTGATGAAAGCAAGAATTCACCTTGCTGTCCAAAATTGAAATGATATGCCCTGGTCAAACAGGTGCAGGAAAATTAAGCTTTGGGTGTTGGTGGTGCCTTCACACCATAACCAGAGGTACTCATGATGAAAGCAAGAATTGGCCTCGCTGTCAAATGATATGCACCTGTCAAACAGGTGTGGAAAAATTGGTCTTTGGGTGTAAATTGTACCCATGAAATCTATACCAAAAAGTTTATTCACGATAAAATAACACCCACATATCTAGGCAGCCTAGACAGTCTTGCACAGATTCCACATCCCAAAAACACTTATTCGGCGACATGGGCATCAGGGGCTTGATAGCTGCTGCTAATCCAGGAATGATTTATTTTGATAAATGTTAGCTGGTCAATGGAGTCTGTGGACAGACGTGCTCTTTTATCTGTCACAAAACCTCCAGCAGCACTGAATGTCCATTCAACTTGAAACCTCTCCATGTCTGTTTCCCCCCCTAGATGATCTCTCATCAAATGATGAAGACGCTGCTGATGGGATGTAAAGGCTGACAGCCCTGGGCGCTGAGGAATAAAAAAAAATGTAAAGGCATCACTGAGGCAGCCCCCTTCTCCACCGCTCCTCTCTTGACCAACAGAAGCCTCAAAACTAGCCTTTCCATGAGACTGTAACCTAGCAGAGCCTGAAAAGGCATTACATAAACTCCTCTTTAAGGTGTCTTCAAGATATTTCATCCTCTGCTCCCGGGATGAGTTGTGAGGCTTTCCCCTTGTAACGGTGGTCACGGTGGGTTGCCAGTCAATAGTGATCCTTCTTCTTGATGCCACAAATTCTTGGGTCCTTTTGCAGGCTTTGAAGAATTAGGGAGCCCATGCACCATAAGTTTGTAGAGGCATGAGAAGCAGAGTCCTCAGGGTCACTGAGGATTACAGTATCTGGAACTGCCTCCTCCCAGTGGTTCTGGGGGCAGAAAACCATCTCTTAAGGTTTGACGTATGTCTTCCTCTGCTTCAGTGCCTCCAAAACTGCCATAATCCTTTTTCTCCTCCTCCTGTTGTGTGTTCTGTGGCGGCACAAGAAAATTGTGTGCAAAAAGCAGGCCTTGAGAGGAAAGTAAGTGCTCCTCCACCTCCCGCTGCTCTGCCACGAGTGCCCTGTCCATAATACCACGCAGAGTCTGCTCCAGCAGGAACACAACAGGGATTGTGTCACTGATGCATGCATTGCCTTGGCTCACCATCCTTGTCGCCTCCTAAAATGGTGACAGTACAGTGCATGGATCCTTTATCAGCAGCCATTGGCATGGGGGAAAAAAGAGCCTGTCGTTGTGCCATACTCTGAGGGCCCCCTGCTGCATGTACAGCTGCTGCAGCATTGCCAAAGTTGAGTTCCACCTGGTAAGCATGTCACAAATCAGGCGGTGGAGTTCCCACTGACTTTCAGTCAACCGAGCACTGGCTGTGTATACCGCCTGAAATGGCTACAGACTCTCCTGGCCTGCTTTAGCAGATCTTCAAACCCAGGGACCTGCTTAAGAAACACTGCACCACCAAATTGAGGAAATGTGCCAGGCATGACGCATGCACCAACTTTCCCTGTCTAAGGGTGGACAGGAGGTTAGTGCCATTATCGCACACCACAATTCCAGCCGGCATGGTGTGAACCACCTCTGGACCTGCCCCTGCAGAGCTGAAAGAAGCTCTACACTGGTGTGGCTCCTGTCCCCAAGACAGACCAGCTGAAGCACTGCATGCCATGTTTTGGCCTGACTCATCGAATAGCCCCTTGAACGCTTAGGGTGTACTGATGGTTCATTGGACAATTCTGAGTTGCATGCTTTCTGGATCACATGTCGGCAGTAAGGTGGACCTTGCGGCTGACTGCCTTGCCCAACAATGCCCCAACATTGCTTTATATGTGATGGTACAGAGCTGGAATGGTCTTACTTGCAAAGAAATTGTATTTGCGGTACAGCACATTCTGCAAAATTCTGCAAAATCATGGCAAGGGGCAGAATCCACCAGACGGAAAGGCAGGAGTTGTAAAGCCAGCACCTTTGACAAGCTTGAATTTAGACGCTGGGCATGTGGGTGGCAGTGACTGTATTTTAATTTCATGCAACATCTGAGGCAGAGAAATTTTCCTACTATTGTCTACAGCTGGTGGTGCCCTGCTGGCAGACGTGCTGCAAGGACACCCTTCGTTATATCATCATCCCTGTCAGTGGAGGCTGCTGAGAGGTCATGAGATATAGCTGGGTAGATCTGAAAGGTGAGGAGTGAGGAGGAGCAAAATTGCATCCCTTTTATGTGGCTTTCAGGTGCTCTTGTCAACGGGCTGAGTGGTGGGAGGTTAAAAGCCTTGTCAAGCATGTGGTACCCAAATGGCTGCTGTTTTTGCCATGCTTCATATGCATGAGGCAAAGTTTGAAAATCGCAACAGTGTGATCGACTGCACATGTGCTAAAAAAGGTCCAGGCAGCTGAGCTGTGGAAGGCAGGCCAGGAGATAACAGCTCCACAACGTGATGGAATAGGGTGGCTGCTCTCTACTCTTCCATAATGGCTGCCTTATTGGGGATGTGCCTCACCCTCACTTTCCTCCTTTGCTCTATCCAGCACCCAAGTCACATCATCATCATCCCCTCCATCCTCATCATCACTGTAGCCAACTTGGCTATACGTTATGGATGGGGGAACATGACTGTCAATTTGTTGTTTACCAGTGTTCTCCCCTCTCTGTAGGCTCAGGTTCCTACCTTTCTCAAACTCAGAAACAACATAAGAATCAAGTAATGACTGTGCATTGTCAAGGGGCAAGTGGCTGACACTGTTCAAATAACTCAGCTGACTCCTCCATGCATGATACTGGGGCTACAGGAGTAGTTGTGGACAACGAGGCAGAAAAAGCCACTCTGGCAGCTGCGGTGGACTGCACACTAGTCTCTGCTTGGGTGACAGAGGATGAGGAGGATGAGAATGGTTTAGTAAGCCAGTCCACCACCTCCTCTGCATGCTGTGGCTGAATAGCATGGGCAACATCACTAAACAGAAGAAAAGGTGCCCTGCCTGAGGACACAGATGCTGCTGGCCCCCTCACAGTACCATAGGAATGTCTGCCTCTCCTTGTTGGCCTCCCTGACATGTTGGGGGGGGGGGCTTATTACCAAAATAGAATAGAGAAGGGGAAACGTATACTTGGATGCACTTTGATCAATTGAAAGTGGTGTTTGGTGCACTTTAGCTTGAGTACTTACTACACAGACACACTCCACTGACACACTTCAATATACCACAGTAAAACTGCACTGACGCAGTTCAATATACTGCAGAAAACATGCACTAACAAACGTCAATATACTGCCATAAAAGTGCACTAAGGCACTTCAATATACCACAGTAAACGTGCACTAATGCACATCAATGTACTGCAGTAAACATGCATTAACGCACATCAATATACTGCAGTACATGTGCATTAATGCATGTCAATAGCCTGTAGAACGCTTTCCATAACGCACCTCAATATACTGCAGTAAACGTGCACCAATGCAGTTCAATATACTGCAGTAAATGTGCACTAACCCACATAAATATACTGCAGTAAACATGCACTAACGCACCTCAATATACTGCAGTACACGTGCACTAACACACCTCAATATACTGCAGTACACGTGCACTAACACACCTCAATATGCTGCAGTACACTTGCACTAACATAGTTTAACCGCTTCAATACCCGGCCATTGTCATATGACGCCCACAAGGTGGATCTACCATCCTGGGTGGGCGTCATATGACGTCCTCGGATTCCCGGCCGCCTGGGGGCGCGCGCGCGCGCCCGCGGCATCGCTCGGGACCCGGTGCGAGTGCCCGGCGGCCGCGATGTCCGCCGGGCACCCGCGATTGCCCGTTAAAAAACAACGGGACCGGGCGGGACCGTGGAGCTGTGTGTGTTAACACACAGCTCCACGTCCTGTCAGCGGGGAGGAGACCGATCATGTGATCCCAGTACGGAGGATCACATGATTGGTCTCCTCCCCTTAAGTCCCCTCCCCCTACAGTTAGAATCACTCCTATTAGGGACACACATTAACCCCTCCAGCGCCCTCTAGTGGTAGAAGAATACGTATCGGCCTAAACTGAGAAAAAAATAATAGTAATAGATAATCAATGTATCTCAGTAAATGTGCAGAAATGTACGTCAATATACTGCAGTAACCATGCATTAACGCACATCAATATACTGCATTACACGTGCACTAACGCAGGTCAATATACTGCAGTACACTTGCAATAACGCACCTCAATATACTGCAGTGAATGTTCAGTAACGCAAGTCAATATACTGCAGTAAACATGCACTAATGTACCTCAGTATACTGCAGTAAAAGTGCATTAACGCACCTTAATATACTGCAGTACATATGCACTAACGCAGTTCAATATACTGCAGTAAAGGTGCACTAACGCATGTCAAAATACTGCAGTAAACACGCACTAACGCACCTCAATATATCACAGTACATGTGCTCTAACGAACGTCAATATACCGTATTTATCGGCGTATAACACGCACTTTTTCCCCCTTAAAATCGGGGGAAAGTCAGGGGTGCGTGTTATACGCCAATACCCCCCAAAAAAAAAAAAAAAAAAGGCAAGCGCCGCTGAAAAATAGCGAGCGCTGCCGAAAAAACCCGAAGCGCGGCCGAAAAAGAACGAAGCGCCCCGGAAAAAGCCGAGCAGACTCTGCTCTGCTCGTAGTCCCGCCTCCCTGCGCTCGCTTCGGAAACAGCAGGGAGGCGGGACCGCGAGCTTAGCCGTCCGAGTCGGCTCGGCTTTTTCCGGGGGCGATTCGTTCTTTTTCGCCCCTGCTTCGGGTTTTTTCGGCGGCGCACGCGACAGCGTCTCGGTGGCGGGAAATTTAAACCAGGAAAAGAATGAAAATGACGCTGGCAAGCTAGAATGGCACTGGACAAGGCTGCAATGATGCTGGGCAAGCTACAATGACGCTGGGCAAGGCTGCAATGACGCTGGGCAAGGCTGCAATGACGCTGGGCAAGGCTGCAAATGACGCTGGGCAAGGCTGCAAATGAGGCTGGGCAAGGCTGCAATGACGCTGGGCAAGGCTGCAAATGATGCTGGGCAAGGCTGCAAATGACGCTGGGCAAGGCTGCAATGACGCTGGGCAAGCTGCAATGACGCTGGGCAAGCTGCAATGACGCTGGGCAAGCTGCAATGACGCTGGGCAAGCTGCAAATGACGCTTAACCTCCCTAGCGGTAACCCCGAGTCTGGCTCGGGTCCAGCTTTTTCTGCTGGGAGCGGTAACCCCGAGCCAGACTCGGGCTTGCGTGCAGGATGCAGGGGGGAAGTTACTTACCTTTTCCCCTGGATCCTGCGATGTCTCCCCGCTGTGTGAGCAAGCCGTCCGATCGCTCGATTCACACAGTGCCGGTCTCCGTTCCCTGCGACGTTCCGACGCACGGGAGCGGAGATCGGTGCCAAATTTAAAAAAGTTACAAAACACAACACACATACAGTACTGTAATCTTACAGATTACAGTACTGTATACAAAAAATACACATCCCCTTTGTCCCTAGAGGTCTGCCCAGTGCCCTGCATGTCATTTTATATAATAAAAAGTTTTTTTTTTCTGCCTGGAAACTGGAGATTGTCCATAGCAACCAAAAAGTGTCCCTTTATGTCAAAAGTGGTTTTAGACCAGCTAGAAAACACAGATAAAAAATTAAAATCACAATTTATCATTAAACAATAAATTTAATGACAGCGACTATTCTGCAACTGAGCAAATTTCAGTGTTTTTGATTTGATTACATTATTGAATCATTTTTATTATATTATAATTTATTATTTTGTGTTTCAAACTTTATCATACCCGGGATGTCTACTAGACTCTGGTTCGGACAGATTTAAGTGAGTTATTCATAAGAATTGCATGCCTACAATATAAAAACGCCAAATTTCCATGCAAAATAATTGTACCGCTTTCAGCACAAAATTCCAGCCAGAATCATACCGCCAGGGAGGTTAAATGTAAGTGTTTTTTTTTTTTCCCTAAACTTCCCTCCTAAAACTTTTTTTCCTTGAAATGCCCTCCTAAACTTGGGGTGCGTGTTATACGCCGGTGCGTGTTATACGCCGATAAACACGGTACTGCAGTAAACGTACACTAACACACCTCAATATACTGCAGTAAACCTGTCCTGAAACACTAAACTGACACCATAGTAAAAATGAACGGTCGCACTACACTCACACTGCACTATCACTATATTGACACTAAAATGACACTAAAGTAAAAATGAATGGTCGCACTACATTCACACTGCACTATCACTATATTCACACTAAACTGACACTTTAAACTCACAATAGAATCACAATAGCACACTAACTTGCTAGTAGCAATGAACAGAGCCCTGTTCTATCTATCTCCACTCCAATATCACACTGCAAATGTCTGCTGCAGGAAGGATCCTTTTATAGAGGGGTCTATGATCAATGAGCCATGATTGGGCACAGTCATCATTACTTTCTCCAATCATGGCTCTGTGTTCTATGCCCTCAGGGCTTCCAATGCACTCTGCAGCGCATTGTGGGGGGCTCGGCAGGCTGAACAAACGGTCAAATGCCCCACAATTCAGGTGTTCATCAAATGGGAGAACAGTTAATATTCGACCTGAATTCATTCATTCATTCATGGCTGAACCGTTAGCCCGACACTACTCTCCACCCCTAATCTCCTCCACCTCTCCTCCCACTAGAGCTTTCTACTGGCTAAACAAAAACACTTGAAGCCGTAAGTTACTTGTAATACAGTTCTAAAAATGCTCAAACACTCCCAAATAAAAATGCCTGAAAGTTACTCCATTCAGGTGTGAATGCAGCCTTGGAGCTCATTCATATTATGGTTGTGTTAACTGATGTGTATTAATGCAATATGCTACTGTGTATTAAGGTGCATTATGGTGAGTTGCCCCTGGGGCAGCCTATTGTTGTGAGTTGCGCGGTGCTGTGCAGTTGCCTCTACGATCACTAAAACTGTGTGTTGTGTTGAACAAAAAAGTGTGTTGCCATACTTTGTAAAATGCACATTCTACTGCACAGTATCATAATACACCAACGTAAAGGTGGCCTATAAGTGCTTTCCAGAAAAGTTTACTGGCCATAGTTCCTTCTTCACATTGGTAAAGATTTGTATGTACAGTCAGAGCATGCCTGAAACATATAGTGGCAGAGACTCACTATATACATACATACTGGTCTAGACTCATGAGGATAAAGAAGATTATTGGGTAGTAATCCCGCACCAGGCCACCAAAGCCCATTGACTCCATTGTACCACTATGCAAATAAAAAAATAATATTTTCTCATTATTACAGACAAAATACCAAATTTATCTTCATGCATTTTTGCAGTCATTCCTTAAGCTGCTTACACAAAAGTAGGCTACCTCACCTTCCACTGCTTATCTTTCTCATATATTTTTCCAGGAAGTAACAGAAAGATCCTTATCAAATATAAGGTTCCAGGAATATCTATTGCAATTAACACAATCTTTTTGACATATCTGAAATAATAAAGCATCCTAACATCTTTTAACAACTCCATCTTGTCACATGCAATTTTATACTTTGGTGATATAAGTAGGGCATTGTGGCATGCAGATCATTTCACATCCTTTTGCTGTAGTTTGAGCTAAAGGTTATCTGTGAAACCTAGTGCTTATATTGACATGTAAAGGTTGTTTGGAATGTAAGTGACTTGCTTCACTGTCAGTTGGAATGACACATGGAATGCAGAGTAAATTAAAGTAGTATTTTGCTGTAGGTTGTATACAGCTATGAGCATTGTCAGTGCAATGACCTTTATCTACTTGCTGTGCTACAAGTCATCTATGATTAGCACATGCAGTATATACTTGCTTTTTTGTTTTGACATGTTCAAATCACAGTGCTATATATACCGTAGCATAATTTATAGTACCCCTTGTATGTGAATAAGAAGGTGGTTAATGAGATGACTTCATATATGCCTATACTACAATATATATACTTTGTGTAATAATATACTGTGAATGAATAATGTATTATAAACCCTGACACACACATGCTCACAAACACACACAAGTTAGAGGTTCAGATCATTTGTATGAAATTATAAGAAGTCCCTAGTTCTGCTTTTGAGCCCCAAACATACTTTTGTCATACAGCTAGCAAGACCTTGTTATAAATCCAAATCTTTACTATTTCTGTAGTCTAGGTTGCAGTAAAAGGTTCTTGTTTTTACTCACTGAGGCATAATAAATCTGTGCAAATGGTCACATAATTCTTACATGTCAGACAGTGTTAATTATGATTAATGTGTGCTTGTTCCCCCTCCATCTAGGACGGATTTCTGTGTCCATAAAGATGAACCATGTGATACAGTTGGTGAGTCAAAATGTAATATTATGTTTAAATAAAGTCTGAATGAATGAATGAATGAAAGATTTGTATAGCGCTGCAACTGCGAACTGAATCGCCTCGAGGCGCTTGATCCGAACTGGATTGATTCCTTCTTAGAAGAGGTGGGTCTTAATTTTTTTCCTGAAGGTCCGATGGTCTTTTTCTAAGCGGATGTTCGTAGGTAGAGCGTTCCATAGCCGTGGTCCTTGGACTGCAAATCTTCGTTCTCCCCTTGATTTGTACCGGGACTTGGGGACGAGGAGGAGATTTTAGTCGTTAGATCGGAGGTTGCGATTGGGAGTGTAGTGTTGTATTTTTTCGCATAAGTATTGAGGAGCATCTGATATATATATAGTATTCATATACAACTTTTGTTACTATCATTAGTTATGAGAATGAAAATCCAACTCTGCCTGTAGGTGGCAGCAGCTCCTGTCCATTGAAGTCACTCAGACATTTCTGGCCCAGTCCTTATCTCCTTGTCATGTTGCTTATCCTATGGCAGGGTTTCCAACTAGTGGTACACATTTGTAAAAATGAAGCTAGTTATTAAAGTGTACTGAAGGGTTAAAAAGCCTGTCAAGAGTTTTATTGCTGTGCCCCCTCTTGTGGAAATCCACACTCTCTATTTGTCTTAGTTACAATTTTTAGTTATCAGAAGAACGGGAAGCGCAAGAACAGAGGGGAAATCTTCCAATAGGGGCATTTGCTCTTGTGACAACTGTCAAAGAGGGACTTTGAGAGATTTCCTCTCATATCCCGTTCAGTCTGTGCGTGTGTTGAGCTATGAAGTTAAAGAGAATCTTGCTAGTGGCCACATATAGCAAAAATAAAAAAAGGAACTAACTAAGGTAAGTATTCACTGCAGGGCAATGAAAATACACTACAGTTAGCATTAAAGTGGTTATAGAGGCAGAATTTTTTTTTTTTTTAACCTAACGCATTCTATGCATTAAGATAAAAAGCCTTCTGTGTTCAGCAGCCCCCCTCAGCCCCCCTAATATTTATCGGAGCCCATCTCAATCCAGCGATGTTGCACAAGAGACTCGGCTGCCCAGGACTCTCCCCACTCATTGGCTGAGATAGCAGCAAAGCGGCATTGGCTCCCGCTGCTGTCAATCAAAGTCAATGAGCCAATAAGGAGAGAGAGGGGAGGATCTATATGAATGGATACACAGAGCTGCGGCTCGGCTCGGGTGCCCCCATAGGAAGCTGCTTGCTGTGGGGGTTACTCTACAGGAGGATGGAGCCAATGGGCAGGAGCTCCTAAAGTGCCCCTTCCCATTGAAATCAATGGACAGCGCCACCGAAGTGCCACTAAAGGGGGTTAAAAGTGCCCCGCTAGCGGCCGGAAAACGACAGTAAAGAGCCGCTAGTTTTGGCAGCGTTTTACCGCTGACGCCCCTGCACTGTCAGTGTGAAAAGGCTCTAAGTGTTTACACTTTTTTTGTGAATACTGTAAGTAGGGGTACTATGTTCCCCTACCATTTCTCATTCACTTGAGGGCAGTGAATATCTGGAGGTCTCCTTATTTTAAAAGGGGCTTCCAGTTTTCCATAGGCTTCCCACCCACAGACTCCCGCATCCAAAGGCCAGGGAAGTAGGGAAGAGGCCCTTGTCCTCATCAACATGGTGCTTTGCCAGGAGGGATCCCACTTACAAGGAACCCTCCCCATGTTGAGAGCAAATGGCCCGGTATGGTTCCGATCAACATCTGTCCTTTCTTTCCTTTCCCAGTTGTATGCTTGAATGAGGATTTGGTATGAATTTTGGGGTGGAGACCACATCAATTTTTTTCTAGCGTGGGGTACCCTCATCAAGGATTCATTCTTGGCATAAGATGTACTACATCCAAAGGGATATTTTAGAAAGATTTAAAAAAATGTTTTGGTTAATGGGGGAGGAAGATCTCAACTTCTTCTTTACATTTGCTTATAAGCACCGCCCCCTCACTCCCAATAATGTTTGGGAGGACAACAAGGAGAGGCAGACATTCCCTTGGCACTGTAAAGGAGCCAGCAACAAATGTGTCCACAGGCAAAGGTGGACGTGGTGGTCACTCCCTAGGCAGGGCATCATTTCCTCTGTTTAGTGAGTTTGCCCATTCTATCTAGCCACAGCATGCAGAGGAGGGGGTGGACTGGCTTATTAAACCTTCCTCATCCTCCTCATCCTCTGTCACGCAAGCAGAGACAAGTGTGCAGTCCCCTGCAGTTGCCAGAGTGGATAAACCTGCCTCCTTGTCCATATCTATTCCTGCCATCGCCCCAAGTCAGCTAAGTTATTTGACCACAGTGTCAGCTACTTGCCCCTTGATGATGTCCAGCCATTACTGGATTCAGATGATGGTTCTGAGGTTGAGGATGACAGGAACATGAGCCTAGAGAGAGGGAGGAACACTGGTAGACAAATTGGCATTCATGTTCCCCAAGCCACAGCGTATTGCCAAGTTGTCTCCAGTGGTAATGATGAAGATGGAGGAGATGGAGATGATGATGAGGTCATTGATGTGACTTGTGTGCCAGATAGAGCAGAGGAGGAACCTGAAGGTGAGGTGGCACAACCCCAAAGAGACACCAAGAAATAGTAGAGGGCAGCCACCCTATTACATCACATTCTGCAGCTATTATCTCCCGGCCTACTCCCCAAATCTCAGCTGTCTGGATCTTTTTAAGCACATCTGCAGCAGATGGCACTGTTGCTATCTGCAAACTGTCTCTCAGGCACATCAAACGTGGCAAAAACACCAACCATTTGCGTACCACATGCTTAACAAGGCATTTAACGTCCAACCACACAACCCGTTGGCAAGAGAAGCTGAAAGCCACACAAAAGGAGCACACATCTGTCTCTCCTCCTCCTCCTTACCCACTTCAGTCTGCCCCTGCTATACCAAGTCATTACCTCTCAGCAGCCTCCACTGACAGGGATGATGATATAACACAGGGTGACCCAGGTCCTAGCAGCACATCTGCCAGCAGCACACCACCAGCTGTAGACTGCTGCCACAGTCCCTGCCACCCACATGCCCAGCGTCTAAATGCAAGCTTGTCAAAGCTGTTGGCTCTTCAACTTCTGCTTTTCAGCCTGGTGGATTCTGCCCCTTCCGTGATTTCGCACAATGTGCTGTACCACCTGCCCGTAATCCACCTGATTTTTGATATGCCCACTAGGTGGAACTTGACTTTGGCAATGCTGCAGTAGCTGTACATGCAGCCGAGGGCCGTCAACGAGTACCTCTACGAGTACGGCACAACGACAGGCTCAGGCCACCTCAGCTTTTTTTCCCCATGCCAATGGCTGATCATTAAGGATGCATGCACTGTATTGTCACCATTTGAGGAGGCCACAAGCATGGTGAGCCGTGACAATGCATGCATCAGTGACACAATCCCTGTTGTGAGGCATTTTGGAATTTTTTTAGTCCTCGCTGCCCAGGGCTGTCAGCTTCCACATACCATCGGCCGTGTCTGCATCACATGGTGGATGATTACCTCAGAGCCAAAACAGAGATGGAGAGCTTTCCAGCTGACGATCCACCGACTTACTGGGTGATGAGAATAGACCACTGGCCAGAACTTGCCCAGTATGCTATTGAGTTGTTGGGCTGCCCTGCATCCAGCGTGCTTTCAGAACGTCATTCAGTGCTGCAGGTTTCGTTACTGATCATAGAACGCGTCTGTCCACTATAGATTACCTCTATAGCGTTACGGTGGGAAGGAGCCACCGACACCCAAAGACCAATTTTTCTGCACCTGTCAAACAGGTGTCAAACAGGTGCATATCATTGCAATTTTTGTACAGCAAGGCCAATTCTTGCTTTCATCAAGATTACCTCTATAGCGTTACGGTGGGAAGGTGCCACAGACACCCAAAGACCAATTTTTACGCACGCGTTACTTCTATTCAAAGTCAAAGTGACACCAGAATGTATCCAAAAAATCTCTAATCTTATTCCCAGTGCACTACATTGTGGCCTCATCATACATACTAGTTCTCCAGCTGTTGCTGAGAAAATAAAGGCAGCTTGTAGGGAAAATGTCATTCTATACATGGTACAGATCTTCCATTTTACAGATAGACTAAGGGGACCCCCCAGTCACTATATTGGAAGTATTTTTTCATTTTTATACTTTCACTTTAAAAATCAAAAAAATCACTGCTCATTTAAAAATGAAGTTTTTCAAAAACTTTTTTTTTTATTGATACATGTCCCCCAGGGCAGGACCCAGACCCCTATAACCATTGTATGCCCAATTACTTGCATATAAGCCTTCAAAATGGGCACTTTAGATTTTTGACATTCAGGTCCCATTGACTTTAATGGTGTTTGATATTCAGGTCCAAACTTTTGCGGTGTTCGAAAGTTCTGATGCGAACCGAACAGGGGTTTGTTGGGCCCATCCCTATCCAAGAAGAGGGGGATCAGTGCTGCTCTGTGAAAAACTACTGCACATAGCAGATTTGTATAGCATGTTTGTTTTTTTGTTTTTTTTTTAAAAGCCAAACATTTGATACTACTTTAACTTAAATATTTTTATATTACTTGCAATTATATTAAAGCGTCCCCTGAAAATGTAATTGTTACTGAAAATAAAAATGTATCATGAACAGTACTCAACTGTGTTATTGCATAGTTACGGTTCGTTTGACAATTACACCACTACAATTATTTAAAACAAAATGTATCTATTGAAATATGGCATTTACCTTATAGATTCCATCCAAAGTCTTGGAACACCAAAATCGAACTTCCAGACACAGTAATCAGCAAAGTATATAAAAACATTCATAAAATGTCACAGCAAGATCTTTTTTCAAACGTAATCTGCCAAAAAAATATATACTATTTACACCTATCACAGCTTTTTATTGAAAGCTCTGTAGAAATGTTCTGTAGGACAGGCCACCTTTTCTACAAACTATTATACATATGCAATGTTTTCTATGAAATGCTAATGCTACCAAGTTAGCTGTTTCATTGTTCCACTACGTAATAAAAATGTGTGTACATATGCATTACATATGTTGTCCACTGTACAGTCACAGTTGGGATAAAGATTTCATATCACCAAAAAGTACTGTAATTAAATGTGCTTGCTCCAGGAAAGTGATAAAGCATTGTAGTATTACATCATTTTATAATTATGCAAGAATGATCAACTTTTTCCAACTGTAATATGAGCTAAAGTAAGTAAGAATACAATTTCATTAATATACTCATTCAATGAGGATTATATGAGTTGTTCATAAATTTAATTCAATAAAGACTCAAACTTTTGAATATATCTGTTGTAAATGATTAAAAATGTATGTATTTAGGTCAATATCAATATATCTTTGTCAGGTAATAAACTCTTTACGGTTCTGAGTCTGTTTTAGGTACATTGTACATGACCCTACACAGGGCTGCTGTTAGAAATCACGACGCCCTATACAGTCTACCTGTCAGGCGACCCCCCCACCTCCGAAAATTTCTAAATATATTTTCACTAAAATGCCATGGCTGCGATGCTATGCTTTGCAGGCAAGGCAGAAACTATACCTTCATCGATAAATACTGTGGAGATGTGCCCCATCTCACAGGTGCATATAAGCAGCACATGCCTGATTTTGGCAGGAATACTGATTGCACACCTGTAGGCTGGGTTCATAAACATCACAGGAAGAGCAGTGAATGCTCAGACCTGGAGACGGCTCCGCCCAGCAGACAGGAAGTCTGGCCAGGAGGTTGGGAGAGTTTCAGGAGCCTAAGACTGCAGGTGGCAGTTTGAAGCAGGCAGGTGTAGCCTGCGACTAAAGCAGCACAAAGCTGACAATGAGTAAGCCAGGAGGCTATTGGTTTGGTTATGCAGTGATGGTGGAACCCCCTGCGAGGGAAGATTTCTGTTGATTTGAACTTTTTTTGTTTCCTTTAAATAAAAGTGGGCTGCCATGCCCTAAAACACAAGTCTGGAGTGGCACGTTTCTGAAAAATTGCATGCACCACTTGAATCTAATCACCCCGGATTGTCACAATTGGTGGAGAAATTGGCATTGGGCACGGATGGCGTTGGTCCAGATCCTTGCATGCCGGAAACCGTGAGTGTCAGAGACTGTGTGTATTGCTGTTGCTGTGTGAAGCAAAGTGATGGGTGCTGTGTCTCAGCTGTAAGGAGACAGTACGCAAAAATTCTTTTGAAGGAACTTTGCATCTGTTGCTGCAAAGATGCATGTTGTTGCCCGTAGCAACAAAGGAAAAGGTCAGGCGTGAGACCTATGGCCAATGGTGGAATGATCCTGATGAGAGTTCTGGCTGGTGGGCTCAAGAGGATCGTTACAGTTACTGGAGAAGCTCTGCAGGGAGAATGCAGTCTCCCATAGCAACCAGTGAAGTGTCGTCTGGATGGTGGGGCTCCTATGAAGAGGTGGCTCACTGTTCCCACAAAGAGGGCTGGGAAGCCCGAGAGTCTTTAATTTCACCCGGTAACCGCATGGGGAAATACAGCAGGAGAAAGCAACAGGCTGACTGGACATTCAAGAGGAGAGCGGTTGCCCGTAGCAACGCCTGTGATTCCAAGTCTGCAGACTGGGTGAGAAAGACTGATTATGTGACTGTGCACACAGGAGTGGAAGTGACCCCAAATGGGAGATCCCCTGTTTGTGCTAAAAAGGACTTGCCTTGCTGCAGTGCCCTGTTCAGTGGGGAGGCAAGGGTTAAAGTTAAAAAGCTTGAGGTCTGCAATGAAACTCCATCTGCTCATGCTGATGAGGGTGGGAAACAGCAACATGGTGTGGTTGCAAATGTGTTGCCACAATGCAGGCTAAAACAAAGTGATGGGTTTAATGCTGAGATGTGTAAAACGGACAAAAGTAGTGTTTCAGATGCTATTGAGCCTCTTGGTCTGTCCAGATCTCATTGGGATGATGTAGCCCAACAGAGCAATACCTACTGGGATGATTTGGCCAAGAGACTAATAGCAATGCTGGAAGAAGCTTTTGCTGCTAAAAGAGTAGTGGATGCTATGGCTGCTGTGCCAGGAGAGGTGTCTGCAGAACAGCCTATAGGCCAAGATGCACGGGTTGTTGCAGAGACTAATCCTCTCATGACTGAAGGTCCCAGCGAGTGTAAACACACAGCAGAAATTGTGTCTACAATGATAAAAAGGGAAGATGTGTATTTTGTGACAGACATGCTTAATGAAATGTTAGCATTATGGAATATACAGCCAGTATATATCCTGCCGTCCTCTCCTGTGTTTGGAGAACTGGTACCACGGGGTACGGCTGATTGGAGCTGGATATTGCAGGCTGTACTGTGCAGAAATCGCAAATGCTTGAATCGTTTAATGCAATGTTTTGTATTGATGTGGAAAGTTGTCTTCCAGTGTGCTGGATTGCTACATACAAAGATTGTGTATGACAAGCACTCTGGAGCCCTGTTAGACAAGGCAGTGGTATCGGAAATACCAGCGGTAACAGAAATGGTAAAAACTGATTTGGAAAAAAGTGTTGTGCAAGAACAGTCACTGATGGAGTGTTGGACAACAGGGGGCGATGTGAAACTGTGGGAAGGTCCCATAGAGAGTAACTGCTCCCCTGTGTGTGGTCCCTCCTCAGACACTGTCCTAGCAAGCAATGGGACCAGAGTTCCTGGTAGTTTTGTATTGGGTAATTTTGAGAAAGCGGTTGCCAGGGGTATCTACGCAGGTATCAGCGAACCTGAAACCCAAAAAGTGCTGGGTAAAGTTGAGACCGATGTCAAAGTAGGACACCTACAGTTTTGGCAGAGTAGATCTGGGGGAGGTGAGAAGAAATGTAAGCTCCCAAAAATTAGGAAGAAGTCCGCATGGAAGCATACCCGGAAAAAGAGGTGGGTAGAGTGCCCCTTTAGGAAGAAGGGTTTTGTATTTCTCCCTCCGGTGCGAAACAGGGGGGGGAGGATATGTGGAGATGTGCCCCATCTCACAGGTGCATATAAGCAGCACATGCCTGATTTTGGCAGGAATACTGATTGCACACCTGTGGGCTGGGTTCATAAACATCACAGGAAGAGCAGTGAGTGCTCAGACCTGGAGACGGCTCCGCCCAGCAGACAGGAAGTCTGGCCAGGAGGTTGGGAGAGTTTCAGGAGCCTAAGACTGCAGGTGGCAGTTTGAAGCAGGCAGGTGTAGCCTGCGACTAAAGCAGCACGAAGCTGACAATGAGTAAGCCAGGAGGCTATTGGTTTGGTTATGCAGTGATGGTGGAACCCCCTGCGAGGGAAGATTTCTGTTGATTTGAACTTTTTTCGTTTCCTTTAAATAAAAGTGGGCTGCCATGCCCTAAAACACAAGTCTGGAGTGGCACGTTTCTGAAAAATTGCATGCACCACTTGAATCTAATCACCCCGGATTGTCACAATACCCATTCAATTGAAAAGCGCTGCTCTGCAAGTGACCCACAACCATGTGCAATGCCGTTGGCCTAAGTGCTTTGGGGAACTCGCCCCCGTTCTGTTAAAGTTTTTCGAAATTTAAAATGTTTTACTTTATTTTAGAGTTTTATTTTTTATTTATTTATATTTTTTTTCTACCCTGTTGGAGGGGGGAGGGCGTTGGTTAATTATCAAGGGTCCAAACAGACCCCTGGTGTCTCACATTTGAGATAGAGAAAGGGACTGAGAACAGGGACGTATCAGTCCTTTTCTCTGCAGCCTCAGCTGCACTGGATCCACAAGCATCAGCAATAAGGCAGTACAGCCGGCCCTCCTGCTCAGCAGGTGCCCAGGCCCCCCCCCTTTTGAACTGATGGAGCCTGTTCCCAGTACAGGAGGGCCGGCAGCACTGCATTATCAGTGGCCATGACTTTACATATTAACTTCCTCCTGCCTGTGCATATGTTATCTATGGGTTGATGAGATAATTGGTTCTCAGACATTGTTCGGGTAATGATAACTCTACCAAAATATCTACCTTTTACACATACATATGCACTCAGGTAACTACTAATATGTACATGCACAGTATAGGACACATAGATGACCCTTGTGTGCCTCATTTATCGCAAGAAGGACACAGGCAGTGATGCAGTATTAAAGTAACTATGATTATTTTTTTCTCTTTTTTTACTTTGCTCCCTGAGCAGCACTGTTAATTAGTGAAGTGTTCAGTAGGGTTCTTTAGAGAGCTGGGATGCTTATCCTATGGGAGAACAGCAGTAGGACTCTCCTTGGGCTGCAAGCATTGGTATTTGTATCCTTGCTGCATCACTTAGGCAGATAGAAAAAGTAAAAACAATAATAAGTACAGTATATGCAGCCTGATTGCATTATTTTAATAAATTAAGAGGGTTCGACTGAGCTCTAATGTGGAATTGTGGCTAGGCTATTCATGTTCTTTTTTGTACTTTTACCACAAAATTTGCGAACAGGCAGCCTTTTTTTGAAAAAAAAACAGATTATGTCTCTGAAATAAAGAATTCTTACTTATCTGTTCACAATCTTTTTGACAATGTATGCATCCATGGGAGTTACAGTATATCATCTTGATGTGGCCAATCAAGGTAGCCAAAGATCTTAGATGCCGCATCATTGGAGGAGCGTTGTGTATAGTTCTGTTTTAGAAAGAAGTAAATAATTGTTAAAGTGGTTGTATACCCTAAAATATAACTTGCACCTACAGGTAAGCCTCTATTAAGGCTTACCTGTAGGTACAAGAAATATCTCCTAAACCTGCATGCGCGCCGTAGACAACGGTGCATTTACAGGGTTAATCCCCATCTTCAACTGCGGCTCATTGCAGTTGAAGTGTCCTCGCCGCTGTGGCCAATCACAGAGCCGCAGCGGCGCTGTGATTGGCCGGAGCTGCGATTCCCAGAAGGGTATCTGTTTAGAGATGGATGCGGCCGAAGGGGGAGAAGAACACGGCGTTGGGGGCCCCGATTTAAGGTAATGGATGCATAATGAGCTAGTATGCTAGTCATACTAGCTCATTATGACTTTATCTTGCAGGTAGTTACCAAAAAAAAAATGTTTAAATGGGTATACAACCGCTTTAAATAAAAAACGCCACTGATCTCTGTAGCTACAGGCACTGTGCATCAATTCATCCCAAATATGAAATAGAAGCATTAAAGTTATTTAAGTCATACTCTCGTTAGCTCAGTTCACCCCCCCCCCCCCCTTCCAGTCGTGACTTGGAAGCTTTTCAGCCCTGAAGATGTTCTGAAAGGGGGAGCTGAACAATATGAATGACTTGAGTGGTTCTGGTGTGAATTATGAGAATGAATTGCACCATAGTGTCTGTAGCTACAGAGGTCAGTGAAGACTTGTTGTAAAGCATATTTGCTGTTGTAAATACTTTAAATTTATAGCCTGGCCATATGCATTAACAGTTGTAGATAACTGTATAAATATAACTTTTATTGTAAAGTGATCACCTTACAAAAGGGTGTGTCGAAACTTTTTTTGGTTTTATTCTGCTTGTTAGCATTTTATTCAACAGTAAAAAAAAAACATATTGCTACTGTGCTTTTTATATTATCAGGGAAGTCCTTAATAGTTTCCTTTAATATCCATTCATTTTATTTTAAATTTAAGATGTTGCTTATACAATTTACACTAAGAATTATAGTTTGCTATTCATGACTTTAGGATTCATTAACAAATCTATCACACCAGGATAGAATCATTCCATCAAACAATGACAGTTATTTACAACTCAATACAATAATTCAGTCACGTGGCTAAACTACAGATCCTTATCCTTTTAGTAAAGCTTTTGAATTGATCCTCTTATGTAAAAAAAAAAAAGAATAATTCTAATTTAAAATTAAAAATGTATTTCAGGTATTGCATATCTAAATGGAATGTGCAGTGATAAGAGAAAATGCATCATCGCAGAAGATAATGGGCTAAACCTTGCTTTTACTATTGCTCATGAGATGGGTCATAAGTAAGTTTATATGAAAATAATTTACACTTCAAAGAAAAAAAATTTAAATATTCGTAGAGTGAATAAAAGTATACAGTGCATAGATTAATGGGTTTATTACCAAAAAATATAGGCTTTACATAGTCTACAGTTTAATTTGATCTTGATAGTGCATACACAAACTTTAGAGAAGGTCAGCATATCCCGCCTACCAATGTGTTTTATGAATATTTGTATATTTGAGTATTGTTTGAGGCACATCAAAAATATAATAAATTATGAATGTAGCAATATAACTATGGAAAATTAGAAAATTTGCATTAATGTCACTCAAATTTAGACTGATATGTTTGTCTATATGTATATATTAATATATACACACACACACACATATATATATATATATATATATATATATATATATATATATATATATATATATATATATATATACTTTCTGTGTTTTATTATGAGATAGGTGTAGCACTCCTCCTTCTGGGGCGAATCGGAACCACCCCCTGCTTTGTGTGGCTTCTTTTTCCATCTCAGGCTCTTTTTCTTGGTGTATGTTAGAGAGAAAAATAAGCCAGTCACTTCAGTGTTATTAGATTTTATTGCTAAAATCAATTCTAGGAGAGAGGGTTTAGACGTGCAGGATATCCTAAAAATGTAAAGGTACAAGATAGGAAAGGTTTGGAACTTTAAAGGCAAAGCTACCTCCAGATATCCACTCCAGCAGTCAGCTAAAGTCCTTAGGCCACTGCCACATGCCACAAATTGAGGCAAGGCCCAAGAAAATAAATGTGTGATCAAAAATCCCCACACTATGTGTAAAGTGTATCTGGAATCACAAAAAAAACAAAATGTTTGCAATGTGATAACTTGTGTAAAAACGGTTGCTGCTCAAAAGTGCACTATAATGACCAGCCCAACCTAAAGCCAACTGTAGATTGCTGGGCAAGGCCAACGTAGAGCTCAGCAAATGGTGCTGTTGCTTTTCAAGCACCATTGCTGTAAACCAATCAGGTGATTTTCACAGTGTGATCTCTTGGCGGTTAAAAAAGCAGTGAAGAGTGGAGTTTACATGTGGTAAGGCAGTGTACATTGGTGCAGTTTATGATAATTAAGGGATCAACATCTTCCGGTGAGTGAGCACCCCTCCAGCAGCATTTGGACCAGCATATGAGGTTGTTTGATTACAGACAGTGAAGAAGGGTCACGCTGATCACATGGCACTTTATATTCATGTTTTAATTGCATGGTCAGAACCTTTTGTATATTATTAATATTTTTACATATGTGAGTTGGTTGGATATGTTTCATGCATGTTTATTATTTATTCATTGTGATACACTTTTCACCACTTGCATTTTGATGGTTGATGAGTCACCCGCAATAGTGACCTTTTACATATTTGGTTTGATCTTTTTATGTATGTTTATTTTTTATTAATTGTGATTCCCTTATCACCACTTGTACGTTAGTGGTTGATGAGTCACCAGGAATGGTGACAGAGCTACTCCTATTTGAATTTACTGTGTGGTTTGGCCAATTAGAGAGATGCTCTAAACAGTAAACACACATTCTCCCCAGGCAAAATCCCAGGAGGTATAAAACACTCTGAAAATATTTATAATTTTTTCAAACCATACCTCTGAATAAAGACCTCAGGGATTGAGTCAGATACATATTTACAACTGATTGTCTTTCTAAATCTATTTATTAAAGTCGCCTCGCCAGTAACAGACAAAAGCAATCAACCCATGGAGAGTAGTAAAGACCTGCAGAGCCTGGATACACTAGAAATGAAATCACATTAAATATAATTAGGCCTCAATGGTCTCCTTTTCTTCTGTTCCTATTTTGGACAGTATAGCCAGAACAGATACTACGAAGGACCTCATCACTAAAGTTTATACACGACTATTATCTGAAATGCTTTCTGGTGTTACTGTTCTGTGTAGGCAAAGATGGGAGGCAGAAATGAATGCAATGTAGGGCATATATGGGATCAAATATTACAGAATGTACAGCTTGCTTCGATATCTCCCACTCACAGAGTGACTCAGCTTTTTATTATGTACAGAGCCTATCGCACCCTGGAGCTGTTGCATAGGATAGGCAGGAGATTTTGATTTTGTTTTTTGTTGGTTTATGGTTTGTTCGTTTATATAAGAAAAATGTTTTTTTCAAAAATGAAATCTGAATAAAAAAAATATGTAAAAAATAAATAAAATTTACCACACCACCTAAGGAGCCGCAAGTAGAATAGGATCCCCCACCCTGCACAGTCAGGTACACCGAATTTCCACAGGCACTCAGAGAACAATCAGTGACTCTGTTTTTTGTTATATATTGAGGGATAATAACTTGGATAGGGATTGGAGATTATGGAATGCCCACTTGACTTCAGAACAACTTCAAGGACAACTCTACCTATATACAGTCCTTTATACAGTCTCTATTTACACCCCACTTCTTCCTCCAGCTCTCGCTTGCAGAAACCCAGCTGGCACACTGTAATGATCTGCCAAATCACTCAGTCAGATTAGAGCAATAGCCCATTACAGGCAGGAACCCGAGGCCCCTTGGATGTGTAGCAAAAGTCCAGTGTCCATTTCACTAGCCCTCTGGGCTAACTTCTTGCCTCAGTCCTCCAGACTGACACTCTCTCCACAGTCCTCCAGACTGACACTCACCAGCCCACCGGGCTGACTCTCAGGAGATCTCCCAGATTTGCTGACCTGCCCCTACTGCCCTCTCTCCTTGCTCCTGTGCCTCCAGAAAGTGTTTCCATCATGTTTTAAATGGGGAAATTTTCCAGCACCCGAGCCCCAGGCCCGTGATCACCCCCCTCTAGGGTGCACCGTCAAGGGCCACTGACACCCTTCTCAGCACTCCATCTCCCATCCGACTACCCTGGCTGGCATGACCCATGTCTATTTATGAGGTGGCCTGCCCCCTTCCAGACCCTTTTTTCTGGGGTTTGGTTAAGGACCTCAAAAATATACATAACAGTTATTCCCACCCTCCAGGCCTGAAAGTTTCTACCAACTTCCAGACTAGGGGGAAGTGCCAGAGAGAGCTGCCAGATGAGTCATCAAGCCTCTGAGTCACTAAACCTTGACCCCGGCCTGGCTTTCAGCTAAGCTTATTTACCTACACTAACAACTAAAGCTATGTACACCTAGCACGCTAGCTAGAGGGTGCTATATATATTTAGGGACACAACAGCATGGGACAGGGTCCCTACATAAACAATATTTCTGTTATATTCAAGGATGTAAGAGATGAATTATGTACATATATTATGGGTCCATTTTTTTTTTATGTTGCAGTCAACATAAAACATAAAACAGCTTCACTTCAACAACAACAAAAAGTCACATAGATCAAAGTCTATACAGAAGACTTTTTCTCAGCCTAAAGAACTCTCAGTTCTAATGGGAGAATTCTCCAAATGCTCTTGTGCAGCAAACAGTCTGTTAGTTCATGATCTTTATGTGAGGATTTCCAGTCCTTCTGTGTTGATTTGGGTATTAGTCCTTCTATATTGATCAGGTGGACTTGTGGACTGGGTTGGCTAGGCTGCATAACCCACCACATCTCTTCCGCAGCCCAAACTCCATGCCCAACAGTGCAATTTTATGATCAGCTTCAGCCAGGTGCTCCCACTTTAATATGCTATAAGTCTTTTCTGAGGTAAAAGGGCACTGCACACAAGCTCACACTCTGTGCATCTGTTTGTACCACAAATTCTCTTTTGTTTACAAAAGTTTTATTGAAAAAACATAAAGGAAAACAATAACTGTGTCAGACAAAGATCAAAAAACGAGTACAAGTTATGGTATTTCGCTACATGATGGGGAATAGGGACATAAAGAGAAGGGAATGTTGCAAAAAAGTCATTCAATACACATTATATTTCTCTGCAATATATGACATTTTTCTAATCACATAGATGTTGTATTCCAGTGTATCCATTTGCTATTAAAGGTATGTAAAGTATCATACAAAGTGTGGTGGATACGTTCTGAAAGTTTGATTGCTTCCATTCTGGCAAGGACTTGTGACCAAGGGAGGGCTGGGGAGCGCCAGTTGAAAGCTATAACCCAGTGTATGGCCACAAATAGGGTAAAAATTCGTTTTTCTCAAGGTGCCGGGATATTGGGAATGGAAGAGAAACATAAACACATTTGTATCGTTGGGGTGATTGAACGACCTGCGATAGAGGATATTTTGCAGGACACTTTCTGCCAAATAGAGTCAAGATGGTTACAACTCCAAAAAATATGTGTTAGGGTGCCTAGTTCGTTACAACCTCTGAAGCATAGTGGTGATACTGCAGGATATATGGAGTGAATTCTAGTGGGTGTCATATACCACCTTGTGTGCAGTTTGACTGCTGTTTCACGTACTGAGTAAGATACCGTGTTTTTAAACATGTTAACTAACAAAACTAAGACCAGTTCTTTACACGGTGGGGGTGGGGGTCTACTAAAACTGGTGTACACTGTGCATATTAACCAATCAGCTTCTAGATTTTTTTGGCAAAGCTTAATTGAACAAATTGAAGTTAGAAGTTGATTGGTTACTATGTACAGCTGCACCAGATTAAAGTTTTCGTAACCCCCCCCCCCTTCCCCGGTGTATCTTTTAGTTGCTGAAATGCACTTTTTGCTTCAGGGTTCCACTTAACCATTGTGAACATTCTCTGTTCTGTCAAGTGGGTCACAATGGTGACAAAAGTGGGGATGCACATTCTATAGTAGCTGACCATACCCAGGAAGATTTGCATCTGCCTTTTGATAGCTCCTATCCTTCTGGTTTGTGGTTTAGGAAGACCCCTGCAAATGACCTACACTAAATACTGGGCTTCCTCCATGCCTAAGGCACATTTATTTGGAAAGGCTATCAACCTCACCACACGTATAGCATCCAACACCATTTAACATCTCGGTGGATGACTTTCCCAATCTGTACTAAAAATGACCACACTGAAGGATATCACCCATAGCCCTTTGAAAGGTTGTGGGGGCCCCTTGCAAGCCAAATGGCATGTGCATATGCTTCCTCAATCCACCTGTGGGAATAGTCTGTGTTTCTTAGTGCTGTCAGTGAAGAGGATTTAGTTATGTCCAAGGTGGATAACCTAGGCTGGTCCTAGCCTCTCTTTTAATTCCTCTAGCAGGGGCATGGGATAGGAATCCAATTTTGACATCTCATTCCTCTTCCCTAAATCATTGCAGAATTGGATTGAAACATGTTTAGAAAGTAGCACTAGGTCTAGACCACTCACCCTTGGACCTCTCTCTAATTCAAAATCTAGCATTTTCTGCACTTCCTCTGTTATAGCCTGTTTCAAATCTTTCAGTACTCAATAAGACTTACCAGCACACAAGCCTTGAGTTCCATGATTATGTCCTTTTTAAACACAGAGGTGCATCACCTGCTGCTTTTGATGCTGGAACATTTCAACCACTTTAACTTCTTAGATGAGGAACTGGATGGTAGCAACAGGCTAGCTAGAGCTGCCACACTTTATAGGTTTCCTCATAACGTATTTGAAGATCTCAAGCAGACTTTTCCACTGAGGCAATAATTTACTTTCCACAGTTGAGGCAAATGCCCAGACCCTGTCTCCAGATTGAAAGTTTTTTACCCCTGCTGAACTATTGTAAATCTGTGTTTGAGCCTCTTTGCATATGCTCATGAACCACAGGCATGCCCGCTGTAATTTATTTCTGCATCTGGAAGAAATGTTCAATTATGCTCCTGTGTAGTTTTGCTTCTTGTTCAAAGGTCTCTTTCATAATATCCAGCAGGCCACGGGATTATCTACCAGCAGCTGCTCAAAGGGAGAAAATATTGTGGTATTCTGCTGGATTTCATAGATAACAAACATGAGATAGGGAAGAAGAGAATTGCAGTCCTTCTTATTTTTGTCAATTACTTTTTTAGTGTTTTGCTAATTCGCTCCACCAACCCGTCTGTTTGTAGTTGATATACAGAGGTTCCTAACTGTTTAATTTTCAGCACTGTACAACATTCTTTCATCATTTTTGACATTAAAGATGATGATCAGTGAGAATTTCTTTTGCTATTCCTGTGTATGTGAGCATATGGAATAGTTCTTTGGCTATGTTTTTTCCAAGGTGTTTCTCAAAGGGATTTCTTCTGGATAGAAGGTCATGTAATCCAAAATAATGAGAATATACTGGTGGCCTTCGCCAAGGGTCTGACCATGTTCATTGCAATTATTTAAAAAGGCACTTCAGTAATGGGAAGAAGTACCAAGGGACCATAATAATGAGCAGATTTTGGACAAATGAGACAAGATTAATTTTCAACCTCTTTATCCAGACCCAACCAGAAGAATCTCAGAAAAATTTGGCAATTCTTGGTCGAGTAAGGTGAACCCAAAACAATGCTGAGCCAGCTTAAAATCACACTTCTATGAGGTTAGGGCACCACAAATTGTTCTTATGTTTCCCAGTTTAATTTTCCATATGGTACAAGAGGTCATTAATTACCACTAACTGTGAGAACTGGCACGCTTCCCCATGAACTTGAGTCATCCCATTTATCTTTTTAACCTACTCTCTAGCTTTCTGGAGGGATGAATCATTTAACTGGGGAGTACCAATATTTTCTCTTGACATCTCCAAAGGTGGAGTTTCAGGGTTGGCCTGATGCTCTTCCATTTCTTCCAGTAACACATCTTGGGGCAATGTGCACTGCGTACCAGAGCCTTGAAAGATGCCTTTCCCTGTCAAGGGACATCACCTTTTTGACAACATAACTCTCTTCTCAAATTTTGATGGGATTTCCACCTGGGTCTCAGCACTTGGTTTCAGGAGGCAGCCCCCACAATCTCCAAGACATAGGGAATTTTATTCCAATGTTGACATTATATAGTAAGGAAGGGACTGCAGCCATTTTATGAGTCACTTCTCCAAGTGATCAGGGCTACAGGGTACATGTATCAGTCACAGATACAGACAACTCCAATACTATAGCCTGGGAAGTTTGTAACGAGGCCTGCCTCAACTAAAGCTACGACACTGCTGGAGTCCAATTGCCCTAGGGTCGACAGTACACACCAGTTGGACATAGAGGGAGAGGCATGCAGTAAGACTGCAGTCCCCATGCTCCCCCTGGTTTGGATAGGAAGAAGCAAAGTGACCTAGCACACTACAGTGCCAACAGCTCATGCAGTGTCAGGACTGGTGCGTTGCCTCACAGGAGACAGTGGCTTCTGGCAGAGGGAAGAAGTGGGTAAACTGCAATGAGCCAGTTCTTGATAGCAAGGTAGTTTTTAACACCTGCAACCAGATCCCTGCTGTTTTAGGATTGGTGCAGTCAACCCACCACTGTAAGTCCTTCAACAGGGCCCAGAGAAAACAGTCCATGATTCTGTGACCTTGGCCACTACCAACAGCTCTGGTTGGAGTAATTTCTTTACAAGGTGGCCTAGGACATACAGCTGAGCACAGGGTGACTTTTCCAGGTGATAGGCCTAGGCATGGACCTGCTTCGTTGATATCACCATTGTCCGACCTAGTCAACAGAGGATCTTTGCCTTTAGACTTCCATAATCTGCAGCCACCAGAGAGAAAAGGTGGCAGGATACCTGCCCACTCATTCCTAATTCTGTAAAAGAATGTAAAGGAAGACCTCTGTGTTGTCATGTAGGTCCAGCTTCTGGGCAAAGCATGCCCTGGGGTTCCATTGCATTAGCTGGTGCACAAGAGCAGCAAACTTCTCCCACTGTAGCTCCAGGGCCCGCTGTTTTTTCTCCAGGATGGTGGCTAGATGGTGAATGTCCTTCTTTCAAGCTTTCTATTCAACCTCCAACTGGACTGCTACACATGTGTTAGTGTCCTCTGTTGCACATCCATAGCCTGGACAAGGGCCTTCACCTCATCCCCCATTTTAGAAGCAATAGCTGCAGTTTCCCCCTTAACAGGTGCATTTCCCATTAAATTCAAATGCCTTCTTCTAGGGATTTACTGCCTATATCTTCACACCAACCATGACAAAGAGAGCAGAATATTTTTTAGCGCATGTGCGTAGAACAACAGACAGAGTAAGAATATGAAATGTTGTTGACATGTTCTAAAGAGATTACACATTTTTCCACATTTCCACAATTTTTGAAAGGATGCAGTTAGCAGAAAACAGCTTAATGTCAGCAAAGTCCTTCTTACTTAACCACTTGCCACCCACCCACAGTACATTTACTGCAAGTGGACAGCAGCTTTAGACACTGCAACCTACTGGTACGTTGCAGCCCACACATGCACCATATACCTGGTGTGGTGGTAATCAGTGATACTGACTGATGACAGCATGAAAAATGTATATGTAAAGCGCTGCATCAATTGACAATGCTTTATACAGTAAGTATCTGAAATACAATGTAAAGTTTTTATTCAATTTAAAAAAAAAAAAAATTATTTTTTTAAGATTGTTTTTACATACTCTCATCAGAGTAGTTCAATGTCTCCACAGTGACACTGTACTACTCTGGGGGAAGGGGGGGAGTGATCAGGGATTATTTTTATTTACACTGTCATTGCTTATAACAGTGATGATCACTGTTTAAGCAATAGTCTTAACTGTTATGAATGGCTTTCATTCATGACAGCTTGCTTACTATTGTGATCTGTGATTGACTACAATTATATGGTATAGGGTGCCAGGTACCATGTGATAGCTGTGGGTCACTGAAATGTAGTGACACTGAACTACCTGATGATAGTATATAAATAAAAAAGTTTTTAAAAACTTGAATAAAAAATGATTTCATTTTGATGTGTTTGGGTGTTTGCCGAATTTAGAACATTATGGGATGTTTGCGGGAAATTCGAGCGCCAGCATAATGCCCCATAATGCACTGTGAGATCGCAGTGCATTGATGGCTGCTGATTGAGCAAGGCACGACCTGCATGCTTTGGCCAATCGCAGTGCGCTCTGCTGTGAGAGACATAATTGGCCAAAGGCATGGTGCCCTTGGCCAATCATGGCTCAGAGGGCTAAGTCCATGCCCCACACTATGTAAGGCTGCTTACATAGCGGCCGTACATAGTGTAATGAATGAAAGCAGAAAAATGTAATTTCTAAAGGAAAAAATGTAATTTAAAACTGATCACAGCTGTAATGTATTGCCGGATCCCAACAATATACATAACAATCATTGAAAAAAATGGTGTGAGTTCCCCCCAGTCCATTACCAGGCCCTTAGGTCTGGTAGGGATATTAAAGGGAACCTCACGCCAAAATGTAAAAAAAGATAAGCGTGGAGGTCCCCCCTTAAATCAATACCAGGCCCTTCAGGTCTAGTATGGATTTTAAGAGAAACCCTGCACCAAAATTTATAAAAAATGGTGTTGGGTGCCCTCAACATGGGGAGGGGGCTTTAGGGTCCCCCCAAAACACCTTGTCCCCATGTTGATGGGGACAAGAGCCGCTTCCCCACAACCCTTGCCCGGTGGTTGTGGGGGTCTTCGGTGGGCTTATCGGAATCTGAAAGCCCCCTTTAACAAGTGGGTCCACAGATCCCAGCCCCTCCTATGTGAATGGGTATCAGGTACATTGTACGCCTACTCCTTCACCAAAAAAAGTGTAAAAAAAAAAATGTCAGGAGACAGTTTTGGACAATTCCTTTATTAAAAAAAAAAGCATCCCGCGATGTCCATCTTCAGTCCCAGTGTCTGATGGTCCTGAGAAAAAACAAACAAAAAAACCTGGAAAAACTCTGCCTCCATGTAAGGCGTCCCGCCGACTGCAGCCTTTTTGCGATGACAGCTGTTATATAACTTAGGGCGGGACCACCAGGTAACGCAAATGGGTGACCCCGCTCCCATCAGACGTCAGGTGATGTCACATGATGTCAGAAGGGGAGGGGGGTCACTCGGTTATGTCCCCGGTTGGCCCCGCCCTCAGCTATTTAACAGCTGTCATCGCAAAAAAAGGCTCCCTCGGAGGCAGAGTTTTTCCATTTTTGATTTTTTTCGGTCCATCGGCACTGTGATTGAAGATGGATTTCCATCCTGGGACACTTTTTTTTTTTTTTAATAAAGGAATTGTCAAAAACTGGCTCCTGACAATTTTACTTTTTTGACACTTTTTTTGGTGAATGAGTAGGGGTACAATGTATATTCACATGGGGGGGTGGGATCTTGAGTCCCCCTTGTTAAAGGGGGTTTCCAGATTCCAATCCCACAGACCCCCACAACCACCCGGCAAGGGTTCCCCCCTTTTCCTGTGGCCTGCCAGGTTGTGTGCTCTGATAAGGGTCTGGAATGGATTTTTGGGGAGACCCCAACGCAATTTCTTTTTTATTTTGGCGTGGGGTTCCCCTTAAAATCCATACCAGACCTGAAGGGCCTGGTATGGATTTTGGGGGGGACCCCCACACTATTTTTTTTATTTTGTCGCAGGGTTCCCCTTAATATCCATACCAGACCTGAAGGGCCTGGTAATGGACTGGGGGGGGACCCATGCCGTTTTTCCAGTGATTTTTATCTATATTGCTGGGATCTGACAATACAGAGGCGAGCAGTTTTAAATGACATTTTTTCCTTTAGAAATTTAATTTTGCTGTGGTACTGTTATGAACATGGGAAAGATGCACTACTTTACAAGCCAACTAAGGAGACCCCCCAGGCATGATATTAAAAGGAATACTTAATTTTTATTGTTTCACTTTAAGCATTATTAAAATCACTGCTCCTGAAAAAAATGATGTTTTTAAAAAGAAAATTTTGCAATGATACATGTCACCTGGGGCAGTACCCGGGTCCCCATACACTTTTTATGGCAATAACTTGCATATAAGGCTTTGAAATTAGCACTTTAGATTTTTCATGTTCATGTCCCATAGACTTTAATGGTGTTCACACAAATTTTTTGCCTGTTCGGATGTTCTGCTGTGAATGAAGGGTTTTCCGCTCATCCCTACTAAATACCTGGGAGTGTCTACTTTACAAAAAGGGGTAATTTAGAGGTATTTCTGCTGTCCTGGAACTATAGGGCCTGAAGAAATTAGATCAGGTAAATAAGCATTGATCAATTTTCAAATATATTTACACCATAGTTTGTAGATTCTAAAATTTTCACACAGACTAAATAATAAACCGTACACTGATTTGGGTTATTTTTACCAAAGAAATGTAGCAGACTACATTTTGGCCTACATTTATGAAAAAAAATAAAACATTTTTTGTAAGCAAAATTTTATAACAGAAAAAAAACAAAAACAAAATTTTGGGTATTTTTTGGTTTATATAGCAAAAAATGAAAACCCAGTGGTGATTAAATATCACCAAAAGAAAGCACTATTTGTGTGAGAAGAAAAAGATATCAATTTAATTTGCGTACAATGTTGCATGACCAAGCAATTACCAGTTAAAATAGCACAGTTCTGAATAACAAAAAAGAGTTCATGCAGAATTGCTCACCCGAAGTAGGGATGAGCCGAACACCCCCGAGTTCGGTTCGCACCAGAACCTGCGAACGGACAGAAAGTTTGCGCGAATATTCGAACCCTATTAGTTACAATGGACGCGAACATTCCAAATTTAAAGTGCTAATTATAACGGCCAATATGCATGTTAATGTCATAAAACAGGTTTGGGGATCCGGGTCCTGCCCCAAGGGACATGTATCAATGCAAAAAGAAGTTTTAAAAACGTATGTTTTTTCGGGAGCAGTCATTTTAATGATGCATAAAGTGAAAAAAAAATGTGAAATATTCCTTTAAATATGGTACCTGGGGGGTGTCTAAAGTATGCCTGTGAAGTGGCATGTGTTTCCCATGTTTAGAACTGTCCCTGCAAAAAATTACATTTGTAAAGGAAAAAAGGAAGCCATTTAAAACTGCTTGCGGCTTTAATGTCATGTCTTGTCCTGGCAATATGGATGAAAAGCTTTGAGAAAAATGGCATGGCTACCCCATCACCCCCCCCCCCCCCCCACCCGAGCCCCTTTGGGACTTGTATGGATATTAAGGGGAACCCCGCATCCAAAATAAAACCCTATACCTACAACCCTATATACTCTGAACAGCAGTATACAGGCGGTGCAAACAAGACAGGGACTGTAGGTTTGTTCTTATCTTAAGTAGAATCTGTTTGTAATTTTGAACAGGTACATTTTTAAGTGTAGCTCCATCCAAAAAAAATCTATTTTTAAGCTTTTTGGAGAACATAGGGAAGGGTTATCACCCCTGTAACATTTGTTTTGCTGTCTGTGCACCTGTCCAGAACATTTCACTTTCTGTCCCAATGACAAATGTTTTTGGAAAAGTGGGGTTTTTATTGAAACCATGATTGGTGATAAAGCATCAGTAGAGAGGCGATACCTTTTTCCCAAATTAAATCTAACAGGATAGAATTTCCCTTCCTAGGGGTAGATTTCCTCTCACTTCCTGTTTTCTCCTTCCGTTTGCAAGTAGGAGTCGTTTGTAAGTGGGATGTTTGAAAGTAGGGGCCTGCCGTATATACTCTGCAGAAATTTGCCCCATTAGATGTTGGTGTTGCCACAACACTGTAAGCCCTCACAGTTACTCTTGGTGGGCACAGGAATGGGCCCTGCTGTGAATTATTAGATCAAAATTTGTAATTGCATGCACCTGTTAAACAGGGGCTGAAAAATTGGGACTTTGGTGGTGGTGGTGGACGGTGTTGCCACAAGACTGTAAGCCCTCACAGTTACTCTTGGTGGGCGCAGGAATGGGCCCTTCTGTGAAAAATTATGTCTTAGGCACTGGTGCTGGTGCCACAACACTGCAACTCCTCACAGATACTGTACTCTGAGCACAGCAATGAGACCTGTTGCAAAGCATTGCATAAAAAAATGTAATTACACGCCCCTGTTAAACAGGGGCTGAAAAATTGGGCCTTAGGCACTGGTGCTGGTGCCACAACACTGCAACCCCTCACAGATACTGTACTCTGAGCCCAGCAATGAGACCTGTTGCAAAGCATTGCATAAAAAATTGTAATTACACGCCCCTGTTACACAGGGGCTGAAAATATGGGCCTTAGGCACTGGTGCTGGTGCCACAACAGACAACACTGCAACCCCTCACAGATACTGTACTTGGAGCACAGCAGTCAGACCTGTTGCAAAGCATCTTGAGGCTTTAATCACCCTAACAATCCAGATTGATCGCCGTCTTCGGGAACGTCGCACTGAACGGTCCTTCCAACATAATCGCCCTACTTGGGTGACTGCTAAAGCTCCAATTCCTGCTGCCCGCTACCTACCGCCACCCAACTTCCAGCCGACCCGCCCTGCACCTGACACCTCCGAGCCTATGCAGTTGGGACTGATTCGACCCACCTTAACCCCAGAAGAGCGCACGCGTCGCCACCAACTGAACCTCTGCCTGTACTGTGGAGCAACAGGACACTACGTGCGCAACTGCCCAGTCAAGATGCGTAAGTGCTCTTTCTCTGTTCCTGACAGTCTTTCAGCACTTTCTGCTAACACCACCCACATTGCTCTTCTCTCTCGTTACAGCTCCACGGAAGGACAATCCCAGTTAAAGCAATTATTGACTCTGGAGCATGCAGTTGCTTCATTGACTCTGCCTTCGCCAGCCAACACAACATTCCCTTACAGAATAAGACCCACCGACTTTCAGTCTTTTTGGTCGATGGCTCCCACATCAGCTCCGGGCAGGTGACCCAAGAGACTTTTCCCTTACCTGCCATCACTTCCTCCCAGCATAAGGAGCTTCTGACCCTTGATGTTATCTCTTCCCCGTTGTTCCCAATCATTCTGGGCATTCCCTGGCTTCAGGCCCATAATCCCTCCATCAATTGGACTACCAGAGAGATCAGGTTCTTGTCCCCCTACTGCCAAGAACACTGTCAACACAAGTCTACCCAATCATCTGTCACCTTATTTTGCATGGACATTGATCAGAACCTACGCCAATCAGTACCCGAACCATATCATGGGTTCCTCGATGTCTTCAGTAAAAAGGGAGCAGACTCTCTTCCGCCCCATCGGGCATATGACTGCCCAATTGAACTTTTACCTGGGGCTGAAATTCCCTTTGGGCGCATTTTCCCCCTTGTCAGAAAAAGAACAGGAAGCATTAAAGGTTTACATCAACGAAAACCTGGAAAAGGGATTCATTCGCCCATCTACCTCTCCAGCTGGTGCTGGAATATTTTTTGTGACTAAGAAGGATCAGACTCTCCGCCCGTGTGTGGATTACCGGGAATTGAATAAAATCACGGTCAAGAACCGTTACCTGTTGCCCTTAATACCCGAACTATTCCAAAAACGAAGGTCTGCTACTATTTTTACGAAACTCGATCTAAGAGGGGCATACAATCTGGTCCGCATCCGGGCTGGGCATGAGTGGAAGACGGCGTTCCGAACACGGTTCGGGCATTATGAATACTTGGTCATGCCCTTTGGTCTATGTAACGCACCTGCCACTTTTCAACATCTCATTAACGATGTATTCAGGGACTTCTTAGATGTTTTTGTAATTGTTTATTTGGATGATATTTTGTTTTTTTCTGAATCCCTCAGCCAGCACCGGGAACACGTCTGCAGAGTCCTTGACCGTCTCGCTTACATGGATTGTACGCAAAAGCAGAAAAGTGTGAGTTCGAGCAACCAGAGATTCAGTTTTTGGGTTTGATAATCTCCGCAACCTTGCACCTAAATTTATGGGACCTTTTCCTGTTAAGAAAAAGATTAACGAAGTGGCCTATGAACTGTCTTTGCCTGACTCTCTTAAAGTACACCCAGTATTTCACGTGTCTTTGTTAAAACCTGCTGTGCCTAAACACACGGGGCTGAAAAATTGGGCCTTAGCCACTGGTGGTGGCACCCAGAAACAAAAATGTTCTTCCAAGCTATCATCAGGATCATTGAGGAGGAAGAGGATAGTCAGTCAACATAATAGGACAGTCACTCAGCATCAGCATAGGCAGTCTTGAAGGGATATGACATTATAAATTATTCAGTTATATCAGCTTCAGGTGCTTGGTAGCTGGTGGTGATCCAAGACTGATTCATCTTTATGAAGGTCAGTCGATCAACCGAGTCGGTGGACAGGCGCACCCTGTGATCGGTGACAAAGCCTCCAGCACTGAATGTGCGTTCGGAAACAACGCTGGATGCAGGACAGGCCAGTAGCTCAATTGCATACTGTGCAAGCTCTGGCCAGTGATCCATCATCAAGACCCAGTAAGCCAGAGGATTTTCGGTGGGAAAGGTGTCCAAGTCTGACCTTGCCCCTAGGTATTCCTGCACCATGTATATCAGACGCTGGCGATGGTTGCTGGAACCGATCATACCTTGGGGCTGCGGACTAAAAAATTGTCTGAACGCATCGGTCAGACGTCCACCTTCCCCACCACTCCTTCTGCTACTGACCGAAGCCTCAGCAACTCGTTGTCCAGGACCAGGAGTTTGTAACCTCCCAGTCTCTGAGAACGCGTTGCACAGACCTTTCTGCAAGGCCTCCCAGAGATGTCTCATCCTCTGCTCCCTCTGCGATGGCAAGATAAGTTCCGCAACCTTACCCTTGTACTGTGTACTCAAGGAGAGTGGCCAGCCAGTAATGGTCCCTCTCCTTGATCCAAAGAATACGAGGATCCTTCCGCAGGCTTTGCAGGATCAGGGAGGCCATGCAACGTAGGTTAGCTGAGGCATTCGGTCCTGAGTCTTCTGGGTCACTGAGGACGGCATGATCCGCAGCTACCTCCTCCTAGCCACGTACAAGTCCACTGGTTTGTTGGGACTGTAAATCATCCCTAAAAGACTGCTGCTGCTGATGCTGAGTGCCAGGCTCCACCTCCATGCTGACACAATCCTCCTCCTCCTCATCCTCTTCCTGTGTGATGGGTGGGATTGAAGGAACACTGTCTGGATAAAGGGGGCCTTGAGAGGCAAGGAAGTCCTCCTCTTCCTGCCTCTGTTCTGCCTCAAGTTCCCTGTCCATTATCCCACGCAGCGTATGCTCCAACAGGTGGACAAGAGGTACAGTGTCACTGATGCATGCACTGTCACTGCTCACCATCCTCGTGGCCTCCTCAAATGGTGACAGGACAGTGCATGCATCCCTGATCATGCTCTACTGGCGTGGGGAAAAAAATCTGATCTCCCCTGACCATGTCCTGGTGCCGTAGTCGCACAGGTACTCATTGATGGCCCTCTGCTGCATTTGCAGTCGCTGCAGCATGGCCAACGTTGAGTTCCACCTGGTGGGCATGTCACATATAAGGCGGTTCTTGGGCACGTTCAACTCCTTTTGCAGCTCGAGCACTGGCATTATATGATCGGCAGAAATGCACACAGACTTTCCTGGCCTGCCTCAGGACATCCTGTAAGCCTGGGTACCTGCCCAAGAACCGCTGCACCACCAGGTTAAGGACGTGAGCCATACAGGGCACATGGGTCAGTTGTCCCTGTCGCAGGGTGGAGAGGAGGTTGGTGCCATTGTTACAAACCACCATTCCTGGCTTAAGCTGGCGTGGCGTCAACCACCTCTCGGCCTGCCCCTACAGAGCTGACAGAACCTCTGCCCCAGTGTGGCTCCTGTCCCCCAAACACACCAGCGCAAGCACGGCATGGCATCTTTTTGCCTGCGTACTTGCGTAGCCACTTGGACGCCTACGGAGCACCGCTGGTTCCAAGGACAGAGCACTCGAAGAGGCCATGGAGGAAGAAGAAGAGGAGGGGGTGGAGGAGAAAGGTGTGTCACAACCAGTAGTAGCATTTTGGAGGCGTGGTGGCGGAACAACCTCCAACACTACTGCACCTTGTCCTGCATCCTTCCCAGCTGCCAAAAGAGTGACCCAATGGGACGTGAAAGACAGGTAACGTCCCTGTCCATGCCTGCTGGACCATGAGTCAGCGGTAATATGCACCTTACCGCTGACTACCCTGTCCAGCGAGGCATGGACATTGCCTTCCACATGCCGGTAGAGAGCCGGAATCGCCTTCCGTAAGAAAAAGTGGCGTTTGGGAACCTGCCACTGAGGAACCGCACATTGAACAAACTCACGGGAAGGGGGCGAGTCTACCAACTGAAAAGGCAGCAGTTGAAGTGCTAGCAATTTAGCCAAGCTAGCATTCAACCGCTGGGCATGTGGATGGCTGGGAGTAAACTTCTTTCGACGGTCCAGCAGCTGGGGCAGGGAAATTTGCCTGGTAGAATCGGACGTCATTGTACTGCTAACAGAGTGCCTGCAAGTACTTGGCTGTGACACACCTAATTCTACACCTTCATTCCTCTCAGTGCAGCTTTCAGAGAGGACTGAAGGTATAGTGGGGTTGGAGATCATGCAGAGGCAGCGCCCTGCACAGGCGGAGCTCTGCGGTGTGATTCAGTTGGTGTGCTGGCCTCAAGCTGGCCCCCGGAGGGCATTCTGCCTCGTTGGACATGTGCCGCCTCCTCTTCCTCCTCCTCTCTCCCTTCAGGCACCCACGTGTAGTCAGTGACCTCATCATCCCCTCCCTCTTCACCACTGGAGCAAACCTGGCAGTAAGCTGCAGCTGGTGGAACATGACTGCCAGATTGCTGTCCTTGAGCATCCCCTCTCTCTGCGCTCACGCTACTGCCTTCCTCTAACTGGGTATCATCATCCGAGCCTTCAAAGCGCTGGGCATCCTCCTGGAGCATGTACCCAACACTGTGCTCAAACAGTTCGGGGGACTCCTCAGGAGGACATGGTGGGTCTAGGGAAGGGGTGCCTGATGATGCCATTAAGTATACATTGGCAGCTGATTTGCCAGTACCCTGAGCCTGGGTGAGAGAGAATGAGGAGAATGAGGAGTGCTTGGTCATCCACTCTACCAAGCCTTCGGCATGATGCGGCTCAACATGTCCAGCTCCTGAAAAGAAGGACAAGCGTGTCCCATGGCCACGTGCTGATGGCGATGCACCACGTCCACGACCAGCACTGTTGTCTCTAGACACAGAGCCTGCTTGCCCCGTTTTCTTGCCTCGGGACTGTCTGCCACTCCTTGTCGGTCTTCCAAGCATTGTAGTGGGTAGTGTATATAGTGCTGGAGTCACACAGCACACACACTAACTCCTGCAGATGGCTGCCTTAGATGACAACAACAGGGCCTTAGGGCAGATAGAGGCTGAGGTGGTGGCTGCCTTAGATGACAACAACACTCCAAAGACATGCTGGTAGGTTAATTAGATCCTGTCGATAAAATTGGCCAAATATGTGTATGTTGTATGTGTATGTGTTTGTAAGCGTGTCAGGACCCCACAGGGCAAGGACCGCACTATACCACAGATGGACACCAGTGGCAAAAAGCGCCCTGAGGCGATTCAGTTTGCATAGGTTGCGCTATACAAGTCATTCATTCAACAACAGGGCCTAAGGGCAGATAGAGGCCGAGGTGGTGGCTGCCTTAGATGACAACAACAGGGCCTTAGGGCAGATAGAGGCTGAGGTGGTTTATTGTGTGCTGTGCTCTACTCACACAGCACACACACACGCTAGCTCCTGCAAATGCCTGGCTGCCTTAGATGAAAACAACAGGGCCTTACGGCAGATAGAGGCTGAGGTGGTTTATTGTGTGCTGTGCTCTACTCACACAGCACACACACACGCTAGCTCCTGCAAATGCCTGGCTGCCTTAGATGACAACAACAGGGCCTTACAGCAGATAGAGGCTGAGGTGGTTTATTGTGTGCTGTGCTCTACTCACACAGCACACACACACGCTAGCTCCTGCAAATGCCTGGCTGCCTTAGATGACAACAACAGGGCCTTATGGCAGATAGAGGCTGAGGTGGTTTATTGTGTGCTGTGCTCTACTCACACAGCACACACACACATGCTAGCTCCTGCAAATGCCTGGCTGCCTTAGATGACAACAGGGCCTTACGGCAGATAGAGGCTGAGGTGGTGGCTGCCTTAGATGACAACAACAGGGCCTTAGGGCAGATAGAGGCTGAGGTGGTTTATTGTGTGCTGTGCTCTACTCACACAGCACACACACACACGCTAGCTCCTGCAAATGCCTGGCTGCCTTAGATGACAACAACAGGGCCTTACGGCAGATAGAGGCTGAGGTGGTGGCTGCCTTAGATGACAACAACAGGGCCTTAGGGCAGATAGAGGCTGAGGTGGTTTATTGTGTGCTGTGCTCTACTCACACAGCACACACACTCACGCTAGCTCCTGCAAATGCCTGGCTGCCTTAGATGACAACAACAGGGCCTTACGGCAGATAGAGGCTGAGGTGGTTTATTGTGTGCTGTGCTCTACTCACACAACACACACACACACGCTAGCTCCTGCAAATGCCTGGCTGCCTTAGATGACAACAACAGGGCCCTACGGCAGATAGAGGCTGAGGTGGTGGCTGCCTTAGATGACAACAGGGCCTTAGGGCAGATAGAGGCTGAGGTGGTGGCTGCCATAGATGACAACAACAGGGCCTTAGGGCAGATAGAGGTTGAGGTGGTTTATTGTGTGCTGTGCTGTGCTCACACAGCACACACACACACGCTAGCTCCTTCAAATGCCTGGCTGCCTTAGTTGACAACAGGGCCTTACGGCAGATAGAGGCTGAGGTGGTTTATTGTGTGCTGTGCTGTACTCACACAGCACACACACGCTAGCTCCTGCAAATGCCTGGTTGCCTTAGATGACAACAACAGGGCCTTACGGCAGATAGAGGCTGAGGTGGTGGCTGCCTTAGATGACAACAGGGCCTTAGGGCAGATAGAGGCTGAGGTGGTGGCTGCCTTAGATGACAACAACAGGGCCTTAGGGCAGATAGAGGTTGAGGTGGTTTATTGTGTGCTGTGCTGTACTCACACAGCACACACACACACACACTAGCTCCTTCAAATGCCTGGCTGCCTTAGATGACAACAACAGGGCCTTACGGCAGATAGAGGCTGAGGTGGTTTATTGTGTGCTGTTCTCTACTCAAACAGCACACACACACACGCTAGCTCCTGCAAATGCCTGGCTGGCTGCCTTAGATGACAACAGGCCATAAGGGTAAAGGTAATATGATACTGCAATGCTGTACTAACAGCACGCACACACTAGACTAATCCCCAGAATCACAGCAGATATTGTCAGACTCAGCACTCAGCAGATAATGTCATCACTCAGCAGTCAGCACAGCAGAATGTATAACACAGCAAATACTGTCAGCAGCAGTGCACTCAGCAGAATGAATACAGCAGATGCTCAGCAATGCAGAATGAATCACAGCAGCTAATGTGACTGATACAGTCACTCACTAACGCCGGAACACACTACACTATGGCCGCCAGAGCGGCGGCCTTTTATAGTGTGGGGCGTGTACTAAACCCCCTGAGCTATAATTGGCTACAGGCATCCTGCCTGTGGCCAATTATTGCTCTCCTCGTCGCTGGCTCTATGATTGGCCAAGCATGCGGGGTCACAGTGCATGCTTGGCCAATCATCAGCCAGCAATGCACTGCGACTGGCGCAGTGCATTGTGAGCCGTTCGCATCACACAAATTTTATGTGAACGGCCCAAACAGTTCCGGGCTCGCCGAGCGGTCGAACGCCCAATGTTCGATTCGAACGTGGGTTTGAATCGAACACCGGACCCATCCCTAACCCGAAACAACTCAGTTCTGATAGGTGAATTTTCCAAGTGCTCTTAAGCCCCATACACACGGTCGGACTTTTTCATCAATTTGGTCCGATCGGACAAGGTTGTTGAAAAATCAGACCGTGTGTATGCACCATCGGACAGTGTTCGTCGGTTTGTCCGTCGGACAAAGTCTTATCTCCTGCTGGAAAGATTTCCCGTCAACCCGGTCCGATCACACCAAATCCGAGCGTGTGTACGCTTGTCCGACGGACAAAGTGCTACGCATGCTCAGAAGAAATTCTGTGACGGAAGCGCTCGGTCAGGTAAAACTACCTTTCCTAATCGACACAGCACATTCGTCACGCTGCAATGTTAAAATGTCTTTAATGCAGCGCATTCTCTTTTTCTTTACAATGCAACAAGAATGACATCTTTTAGCTGCTCCTATTCACCCGCACTTCTCACAAACTTACTTCTTTATTACTTTGCAGCATTTATACACTACATGTTTATTTTTACTCTGAACGGAAAAGAATCTTTGTTATTTTTTTACCATGATTTGTCTTTTTTTTTTTTTTTTGGGGGAATACATATTTGAATGTTTTTTTTTTTTTTTTTTTGGAGGGGGGTTGTGTGTCTCAAATTACCAAAAACACATTATTTACATTTGTATTTCTTGCTTAAATTTACTAGGAGGTTGTTTGTTGTTGTTGCCCCTTGTTAATTCTACTTTAGGATTAGTGAAATGTACCAGCCTACTCAAAGAAAAACTGTCATTGTAGCAAAGTAAAACACAATAGTCAATGATTATTTCAAATCAAAAAAACCTTTATTTAGGTCACACCAACAAACCAAAGAGGAACGCAGCCATGGTGAAACTTGGGGAATTTGCAAAGTCTTGGCCCCCCACGGCAACCATCATTGTCCAAGCGTAGAAAATTGGGGGCCTGAGGAGTACGTATATTAAGGGGAGTGCAATCTGGTCGTGAAGTCCAAAGTATCCGGAACTGCAGCAGATGCCATCTAGGTCCCCAGGCTCTGGTACTACAAGAGGCTCCATCTTCTCTCACACCAGACTGATTGCAGGTCGTCACTCTCAGGTCTTCCTTCCACGCTTCCTTCCACGCTGTGGCTGTCGTGCTGGTGGGGTGGCAGAAGGAGGAGGAGGAGGAGGAGGAGGCGGAGCATGGTAACTATGGCAAACATGTGTGACTGGGGTCATCTCCCCAGCCCTACCCTTATTTAGGACATGGAGGATGAGCCCCTCACACATGTTGCGTTGCCCCACCTCCATACCCATCATTTTTGTGACAACCACCGAGCCAAAGGTCTCCTCGTCGGCGGGTGTGGCATGTAGGGAGTCTGAAGCCTCTCTGATCATCCGGAGCGCTGACTGTGCCGCATAACCCCCCCTTCTCGCCCTTTTGTACGGAGGGCGGAGGGGAGGGGTTGGGTGTCAGTCAGGCTCCGAGGCCTAGCCCCCTCTTGGCTGCCACTACCCAGCTGGTGGCTGCCACTAACCCCTGCCTCCTCCTGACTGCCACCTTCCACAGCCACCTCCTGGCTGAGGTCTTCCTGTGTAGGAAAAAGGGACATAGTTTCAGTTATTTGTTCATCAAACACACACAATTCTCATCTAGTGACTGGTGCAAAATGTTTACAAATAGAAAACCATACAATTCTCAGCCCAGCAGTTTAGATTCTGGCCCCAAATGTCTCCCACACCACTGTCTGTTGATATGTCAAACACGTTAGGAACTAAGCAATTGGCGATCCTGAATTAAGTGAACATCATTCATTATTCCCATAAATGGTAACAAAACTACTATACCTGGAACAAGCTGGGCTCCTCCACCTCTTCCAGACTGGAAGGCCCAGGTTGCTCCTCGGAAGCCTCATCAGGGGTGGGCTGTGCGCAAGGAAGCGTGGAAGGAGGAGTTGAGGTTGGCTCCGTGACATCAGCCTGGTCCTTCAGAAAATGGAGACTCTGATAGTACCAGAGCTTGGGGACATAGACCTCATCTGCTGAAGTTGCAGTTTCCTCAGACTTCACGACCTTCTTCCTCTCCCTGATATACGCACTCCTCAGGCTGCCAATTTTCTTTCTAATATCATCAACAGTTGCCGTGGGGAACCTTGGCTTGACAAATTCCACAAGTTCCTCCAGGGCTGCGTGCCTCTTTGGTTTGTTGGTGTAATGTGGGTGTATACCCTGCCACAATATGGGAAAATCCCTGTATTTGGCAATGAAGAGGGGGAGAAAACTCATGTCGTTGAATCCCTTCATATCAATCTCTGCAAGACACAACAACACACCAAACCCTATAAATTATGTCAGGCTAAACTCTCCTAATCTTCTCCATAAAGAAGCCTCAAGTTCAAATCAGTCTAGGCTAGTTATGTACCAACGTTAAATTGTACCTTCGTTTGTAGCGATCGTCTCGTGTGAGTTTTCTCTCCCCTCGTCTCCCAGATCGTGGCTACGACACAGGCGTGTGACGTTTTATATACACTGCGCATGCTTCAAACTCCGCCCGCCCCTGACGATCTTTCTCGTCTATTCCCCACCCCTTCTCTTTACGGCGTAGTGGGGAGAGCACATGGCGGGGACACAGCAGGTGCGCCACAAATATCCCACCAACGAGGAGGAGGACGAGGAAAGTCCGGAGGCAGAAACGTCCCGATCCCGGAACCTGAAATTCAAGGCCTCCAATATGTCATTTGGAGAAATGTTGGAGATGGTGGACATATTAAAGAGGAGCGACTATGATGGGAAGTATGGGCCTTACCTCAACCCCAATGTCCGCAAGGCCAAGATCATGTCTAAAGTTGTGAGAAGGCTGTACAATAATTTTGGGGTACAACGATCCAAGGAGCAACTCAGGAAACGCTGGTCAGACCTGAAACTGAGGGAGGCCGATCAGTACAGAAAGATCAAGAGAATTCTTCAAAAAAGTAAGTAGTTGTGTTTTGTGTTTGATTTCTTGCTTGCATACTGCTCCATTGTGTTTTGATTTTTACCAAGTTGTACATTCCAAAATGGCCACTTTCAGGTTCGTCTGTGCATTCGATCGTACTCAGCCTCGATCTTTCTGCCACTGTCATGGTCGTGTGTGTGTGCATTCGATCGTACGCAACCTCGATCGTTCGGCCACTTATAATACGATGTTTGGTGTTTTTTTGGGGAAAGGAAGTTTGTTCTCACTAGAAATGTCATCAAGAATGTAAAGCCAATTTATTCAATGTAAAGGAGAGGTCACTCAGTAGCTGTTTACCCATCTGGACTCTAGAGCACTAGTGCTGGGACACCCAAACCCCCTTTTTATTATGCTTTTCCACACATGTGCTCCAGTGGATACTAGAGGGGGGTCTCCATCACACAAACTTCTACCAAAAAGCTAGTCAGTTTAGCACCTTTACAAAGTGACTTCATTCATGTAGTTGACATTTGTAACTGGCCAAACTAAAATAGTGTCCGTCACTTTCAAGCAATGTTTGTCATTTCCTATTTCTGCCCTCAATAGCTTGTGTTGCTAAATCTTCCTTTTGGACATTCTCATAGGGGAGCGAAAACTTGGGCCGTCTGAGGAAACCCCCAAACCAACACCTACCAAAAAAGGGGAAAGAGCAGAAGCAGAGGAGGAGGAGGAGGAGGAAGGAGAGATCATCGAACTTGGAGAAATTGTCACCACAACAGGTGAGTGTGGGAGAACACAGCTACTGGTAAGCTAATCCATGTATGGCTGCCTCATTTCCAACACCCCATTTTTGTTTGTTTGTGGTTTTTAGGTGACGTGGATGTTGTGGAAGAAAAATCGCACTTTACCACAGAGAGTGCCCACGTACTCATCGGAGAGATAATGGTCTGCAATAGAGATCTAGATTACATAAAGCAAAACATCAATGATGTTCAACAAAAATTGAAGAACATCATTGATATTTTAGGAAAAATATGAAAACGCACCAAGTAATTAACACACATTTGTGCCAGCTTCAGAACACATTTGCAACTTAAAAACTGTCTGAAATTTGGAACATGCACACATTGTGTCCACATGTGCTAGCTCCCACCATGGTGGATGAATGGCAACGTTTTTTTTGGGGGTGCAAACACTTTACGAACTACGAAAGTGGTTGTGGTGAAGGGGTTGCACCCCCAAAAAACGTCCATTCATCCCCATGATGGAAAATGGCACTTTTGAAGCTTCTAGGCATGTGTTTTACCATCTAATGACCATTTTCAGTCCCAAATTGTGTGCATGTTCCAAATTTCCACTTTTCGGGGGTGACCCCCCCATGTGATGAAGGCAAGATCAAACACACTTTGAACATATAGTCATGTCTGATCTTGTCTTCACTTTACAAAGTTGAACTTTCCAAGTTCCTAGGTTCTGTTTTGCTCCATGCCTGGTTTTACCAATTGCGGAATGTTTGTAAACAATGTTGTAAATAACCAAGATGTTGTCAGTTTTGGCGTGAAGATTGTAAACGCACTTGGGAATGTTTTCCTAGTAAACTTTTATTTTTCTAAATGTGTGGCTTCCTTATTTAAAAAACACAATGCATTATGTATGTAAAATGAAAAGGATATGGGGGGCAATGGGTGTTATTTACTAAAGGCAAATCCACTTTGCACTCCAATTTTCTTTCCCGGGAACTTTTTCAATGCACTTGTAGAGCATAGCGGATTTGACTTATGTAAATGACACCCACAGTGCTTTGTACGAAAACACGGAGCACAGCATTTTGGAGAATACACACATGTCAGACCTGGTGATGAAAAGGAGTATTTTGGGTGTCAGTTATGCAGTATAAACCTTCTCTAGACCAAAGATTAGGTAGCAAACACACAACATGAGAATAATCTTTTTGGGAAGAAGAGACTGTTACCTCCTTTTGCCCAGAAAGTGCATTCCCACTGTCGAAGGCAAAGGGAAAAAATGTCAAAGTAAAATAAGCTAAAAAGAAGACTGAAATGACATGAAATCATAGGTTGGTTAAAATATCAGATTTATTAAAAAATGCCTCTCACACATCGTCAGGCAGAGCAATGGCCCCCCTACCCACAAAGTACTGCATATATTGGTCCCGGACCACACGGGCATTTAGAGGGGGCAAGCCTGGACGTGCCACTCGAAGGGCTGTGAGTTCGGCATTTGGAGGGCCCTCCACATCTGGGCCAACGGGCACCACATAGTTCCTGTTATGTCTTTTGAGGAAGTTGTGCAATATGCAACAGGCAAGAACTATGTGGTTCAGTTTGTATTCCGCCAAGTTAAATGCCGTCAGGAACAGGCGGAAGCGGCTGGCCAGGATGCCAAAAGCGTTCTCCACAACTCTTCTGGCTCTGGACAGCCTGTAGTTGAAGACCCTCTGGTCCGGGGTGAGGGTCCTCATCGGGAACGGCCTCATCACATGGGGAGTCAACGCAAACGCTTCATCTGCGACAAAGACGAAGGGGAGTCCTTCGGCATTCTCCTCTGGAGGTGGCAAGCACAGACTGCCACTTTGGAGACGCCAGTAGAACTCCGTGTGCGTAATGGCCCCACCATCCGATATCCGGCCGTTCATCCCCACGTCCACATACATAAACTCGTATGTTGCCGACACCACCGCCAACATCACTACACTATTAAACCCTTTATAATTATAATAGTAGGACCCCGAGTTGGGCGGTGGGACGATGCGGACGTGTTTCCCATCAATTGCCCCTCCGCAGTTAGGAAAGTCCCAACGGCTGGCAAAGTGGGAGGCCACAGTCTGCCATTCCTGTGGCGTGGAAGGGAACTGTGGAGTGAAACAAGAAAAAAAAATTAGTCACTTTGCACCTAAACATTGCAAGCAGATTAGACAATCAACATCTTGGAACAAGAGCATTGTCTAAAATTGGAGGCTGGAAAGTATTTGCACAGAAAAGTAGAGGCTCCCCTTCACAGATTACTCACCCCCCCCATCAATCCCCCCACTTCTGATGGGCCATTGGCAATAACTCGGGGTTTTGGGGGGGGGGTGGTGGTGGACAGCTAACCCTCTGCACTTCATTGATTGGCAAATGGCTCAATAATGTGGGCTAGTTTGGCCAGACCCTCTGTACTTAACACTATTGGCAGGCCACAGGAAAGATCAAATAACATTTCAACCCCCCCCCCCCCCCCAAAAAAAGGCAGGCACAGTGTGACATTATTAAATTACCAAGCAAGCTAATAGGAGGGAAAGAAGACAAAAAAATAGGAAATGGAATGTATGGAGGCAGTCCCTTGCACTACATGCTTTGCTGAATTCATCCCTAAAGATGCGCACTATAAAGAGGTAGGTATATAGTGTGTATGGACCTTGGGAAAGCCAGCAGATAAAGGATTGGTACCATCTGACAGAGCAGTTGGGGGAGGGGGTTCCTAATGAGTTTGCCCCCCCCCCCCACCAAAAGAACAAAAAAAGGGGGCTCTACATGAAGTAAACCACACAGCAAACATTTGTGCATATTTTAGGGGGTGTTTTGGGGCAAACAATACTATGCAGCAGACAAAAGACATTGCTTAAGTGACTAGGCCATAGGTGTCTATTGGGGCAGAAGAGCATGCTGGTGAGGTAAGTGAAGGGAAAAATGCATGAAGGAGAAAAGGGGCACAGCATATTAGAACATATTGCAATCATGGTAATTAGGGAAGGAGGTCAAAAATACAAGTCATTAGCAAACAGAGCATACATAGAAGGGAATAGTAAAGTAGAAATGTTACCTTAATATAGTCCTCCTGCAGGACCTGAATGATGGCAGAACAGGTCTCTGGAATAATGATTCCCAGGGCCTGGGGAGAGATACCTGAAGAGAACTTCAAATCCTGAAGACTTCTCCCTGTCGCCAAGTACCTCAACGTGGCAACAAGCCTCTGCTCCGGAGTAATGGCTTGTCTCATGCAGGTATCCTGCCGGCTGATAAAGGGGGTCAGCAAAGCCAAAAGACGGTGAAAATCGGGGTCCGTCATCCTGAGAAAGTTCCTGAAATCATCAGGATTATTCTCCCGGATCTCACGAAGCAAAGGCATGTGCGAGAACTGGTCACGCTGAAGCAACCAATTCTTGGTCCACATACTCCTCGTCACTCTGTTCATGGACGGGTCTTGGGTCAAAGCTAAAAGCCCGACACCAATTCCGCGTACAGCACGAACTCGGCGACGAGTACGCACGGGAAACATCGCTCAGAAGGTCACAAAAGGTCGGCTGGTCAGAACGGACAAACAGAAAGCACCGATAAACAGCAAGGCCTGAAAGAACGAAGTGAATACCAGCAACGAGCAGACAATAAGCAGTGCAAATCAAAGCGTCCTATATCAAGATATAGGCCGCAATGACCAACAAATGCGAACTGACTACACGCACTAATAAACAGATACGCACGACAAGCACAAACTGAAGAGCAGTAACGATCTGAGTCAGAAAACTGAGAAGCGCGAATCTTAAGTCACCAAACTTCCACTAACTCTCGATAAACACGGGATCAGCAGAAGGAGCCCAACGGGTGCCTGACGTGGTGCTGAACTTCCCTTTTGTAATCTCGTGGACGACGACTTACGTCACGACGTTCTTCCGGACCGGATATTCCGACAACGTAGTCCGACCGTGTGTACGCAACGCCAACATCGGACAAAGTACGTCGGACAAAGTCCGACTGACCTGGTCCGCGGATTGTCCGAGCGTGTGTATGGGGCTTTAGACAGTAAGCAGTCACCATTCACAGATATTGTTTAAAAGGCACAGCCCCTTCATGAGCCCTTTTAAAACAAGTCAGGTATCCTGACAAGTGGACTTGTGCCAGGGTGTCTTCAGTAAAAACAAAAATTACAAACAATTTTTTGTGTCTAAAATATACACACGACAAAGAAAAGGCATTATGGAAGCAAGCACTCTGTGCTGATGAAACAAAACTCATACTTCTTGGCTACAATCTCCAGAGGCGTGTTTGGAAAAAAGAAAATGAGAAGCATTTGAAAAAAAGAACACAGTGCCAATTGTTAAGTGTAATGGTGGAACTCTCATGATGTGAGGTTGTGCTGCAGCCAGTGATACAGGAAATATTCTGCAGGCAGAAGAGAGACTCTTAAACTTTTATCCACAGAAGCTAAACATGCTTATGAGCCCTGAAGACCATTGAACACCAAAACAAAAAATATTGCTAAATGTAACTATAAACTTAGCGTATATGCACATTGATGTTAATTAATAGCAAACAAATAACATTAAAAACACAAATTACTGCATATAAAATTATACTAAAAGCCAATGTGAAATGCACATTCAGTTTTCAACACCATAAATTGCACTTGGATAGTAGTGGGGAAAAATCTAAAATGTAAATGTATGTCACCAAAAACTTTACAGTGGACCTGTTATCAGATAAAAAATGTTTCCATGTTAAGTACATTCATGATAAGTAATGTGTCAGTTTAACACTTCTAGATATTTATTACCTCTCACAGAGAGGTACTCCCCTGATGGTGACTTAATCTGCTTTTCTCTCCAGAGGGACAGTGCCATCTTTGTTCAGCCATCATTCAGGGTCACCAACTACTTATCAGCTCAGAGATGACCCAATCGTGTAAATCCTGTTGCCTGTGCAGTCATGTACTATGTTTACAAATGTCTGTCATAGATCAGCACCTGCTTTAGCCTCTCACCTTGTGACTTTGCTTGTGGCATTGTTGCATGCTGATCACTGGGGGAGAGAAGAATGAGGAAAAGCTTCTTCCTGTCTACAGAAGACTGATTACCTCATCTTAGCTTAGGCAAAGTCACATGGAGCTCAAACATGGCTTTTTAATGATTAAAATGGAGCTTTACAAAATATACAAATACATTTGCTGTGTATTGTGACATGAAAGCAATTTATTAATGCGGTATTGTAAAGTTAGTGAAAGATCCACTTTAAAGTGGAGCTCCACCCAAAAGGGGAAGCAAAAGGGGAAGCTCCACTTGTTTGCACCCTCCACTGCCAAATGTGGCACTTTTAAGGGGGGAACAGGTACCTGGTTTTGACAGGTACCTGCTCCCACTTCTAGGTAAGATCATTGCGGCGATCTTCTAATATGTCCGGTCCTTCCTCCTTCCCCACTGCTGCCTTCTGGGACACACTTATGTCCCAGAAGATGGAGGGATTATTCAGAAATTGCAGTGCAATTCGCGCATGCACAGTAGGGAACCAGCTGTGAAGCCTTCAGATTTTCCTTACTGGAGATGCCACCGCTTGCACCCAAAGCCTATTGAAGAATCAGCTCGGGTGCTGACATCGATTGATTCCTAGATAGTCAAGTATCTTTATATTAAAAGTCAGCATCTACAGTATTTACATTTACTTTTTGGGGAAACTTGAAGAGAGAGTTCTTGCTTACTATCCACACTGACATACGTTTTTTCTGTGCATCTCCTTCACTGCACTGTCACCAGTTAACTCCTTGTATCAGTCCTGCCACATGTTCTTTTTAAAATATAGCCTGTTGTATAATTTTCCTCCATACTAGGCTATTCATTCTATCTACACTCAATCTTAGCCCCTCTTCTGCTTCATCACCTTCAAATTTTCTCCATTTCATCTATTCATATTTTGCCCACTTTGTCCACGCCATTTTCCATGTCTTTCCTTACTTTCACCCCACTGTGTCTACTCCAGATTTTGTCCCCTCTGACATCAATCGACATACACATCTTTTGCCCAGACTATGTGATCTGGTTTCCACCCTCTGTGTTTACTATGTCATTTATCCAGTAAAGTCTGTGCCGCCTCCCACCTTAGTTTGTCTACCCCACCTTCTTATAACTTTAATGCCTGTTGCATTCACACCACAGCTCACCTTATCCATACTTGTCTTCCTAAATTTTAATAACAGCTTCTGTCCATACCATTTTCTATCTGCCACCTCCTGATCCCTCATATAACACACAGCATCATCTTCTCATCTTCGAACATTCATATTTTTGAAAGTCATACATTCAAAATTACATGAGCCTGACAGCTCAAAACAATAATTATGTGCATTAATTATACAAATTCAGTAAAAAAAAACAAAAAACAAAGTAAATATTTACAGATTACACAACAGAACTTTGCAAAGCTAGAAAATAAAAGTATACATGAAAGGTACAATTGGATTCCATTTCGTAAGTTTCATCAAATTTTTATGCTCTAGACAGTCTGTTTTCTTCTCTGACTGGCACTTCATTTTATAAGCAGGTTTCCTTACACTATCTATTATTTAGATATACTGAAAATCTTGTAAAGGTCTGAAAAAAGATGTAGAACTGGCAGTCAGAATAATAAGATCTACCACATCTGTTACATGGACTTTGTTCACTTCAGTTAAAAGAAAAAAAAATCTGTCTATAATCTGTCTATAAAATCTGTATGTCTGAATAGAATTCATGGTTTAACACTTCCCCCAAAAATATATGCATAAAAAAAGTAGCAAGATTTTTAAAAAACGGATGCATTAGGATTTTTGTTTCTTCAATTCCCTTACTTAATGCATTATGTTTGGTCAAGATTATAAAAAAGACACATTTTCCTAGGTGGAAATATTTCTTCCCCTCTATATAAAAACATTTTTACTTTTTTCTAAGAGGGAAACATATTTAAAGGCATAGTGTCAAAATTTAGTAGAGAAAAGCAATGCAATATTCAAGAATATTACAGTATATATTTATCTTTTCGTAAAATATGAAAATGTAAAACAAAAAAAAGACTAACAAAAATCCTGAAAACTTTCCAAATCATACAATGCTACAACTTTTGATTTAAAAAAAAAAAAATCTCAGAAAATCTTTATTTTACTTAAATCACTTAAATCATGCAGAAAATTATTAATGCATATTGCTGACTGCATTGCTATATTTGTTTTAGTCACTGTATTGTTTATATTAAAAAAACAGATACTGGTATATGTGAATATTAATTGATATGTTCATAACTGAGAAAATCCAGCTTAAGACCCTAACATACAAGTTAAGGTTGTGATGGTACTTTGTTGTTTTAATAAAAGATGATAAATAAATAATACATTTTTTTTTATCCTGAGAGTTTAACACTGAAAGCCCTTTTGGCAGATCTTTAAAAGACAGAATGTGAAGAGTTCATCTTTAAAAACCCATTAAAATTGGCACAGTTTTTTTGATTATTACATACCTTTCTGGCAGAAAAAAATTACAATAAAAACATTTTTATTTGACTGTTCAACCATATTCTCACCCGACAATGACATTATTTAGCTGTTTGTTATATCACACACACAATGCAGGATTCTCTCTAATAATGAAAAAAGTAAACAGTCCTCTTTTCAGGTGAAGTGCATTGCTAGCTATCAGCAGCATTCATTGATAATAGTAGATACAAATATTCAAATACAATTGATTTACTAAAGGGATAGTGAATTTTCACTTTGCAAGGTAAATATTCAATCAGCTCAGTAAATAAAGTGAAGAAACGAAAAAGTAAATAAAGTGAAGACACTTACACTTCGGTCATCCAACCATGTGCAAGAAAAATTAGCAACTGGATATTTAAAATATATTTAAAGCCAAAGTCCTTGTGTTGAATAGAGTAGAGAATGGTTAAACCACTGTTAGTTAGTTATTTTGTCCATATCACATTCAGAAAATTTAATTTAAATTCCTCTTTCAGAGACAAAACAGGAAGTGAGAAGAGAATGTCTTCAAATTAAGGAGAATTACCTTCTTAAACAGTCACCATAACAACAGTCTCTACTATACCCTCTAACCTCCTTCCTTGTTACACCTCCAAAAAAGTTGGATTTACCACTTTTACCACTTTAAGTTCCTGCAAAAATGTAAAATCATTTGCAAAAATGATCACCATGACAAATAGAGAGGATAAGTCTCCCCAACAGGGATACAGAAAAGGTAAAAAATGACAAAAGAAACCTTTGGAGAGAAAGCAAAGCTTCTTTCCAAGAAACATTAGGCTTAGTTTTGTATCAATTAAAAATAACTATATAGTCAATACCTTTTAGGGTGCAAGCTCAATGCCAAATACGGATCAAACTAAAATAAAACATATGATACTGCATATGTGAAAGCGACACATCTCACTTAACCTTATTAAAGTATTAAAAGTACCCTCTGGTATTTTTTAGACATGTGCACACTGAAATATTTCGTTTCGGAATTTAGTTTTCATCCGAAAAATTAATTAATTTACTTACTCCCGAAATTAGTTTTTATTTATTTTGTTTTTCGTTAAAAATTGCATTCGTCCAAAAATCCAAATGAATTAAGGTTGAATCTGTCATTGAAGGCTTATGGTGTCTGTCGAATGTTCAAAGAACACAAGAAGATAGGGTATATAGAATCTCAATCTATAATATAGAATCTATAATAATATATCCCCCCCCCCACAACATGGGCAGCCTCTGAGGCTATCACAACACTAGCAACACTAGTATCACTATGAAGTTCACAACACTAACACAATAGCAGCAGATTATTATGAAAAAGTTAAGTTGAACTGTAGCTTGCTTCACTATTGTTCTGCTGCTGTGCTTATGCTTAATTGCTAAATAATTCAGGTTCTCTGACAAACGGACCAGTTAAGATTGACTGTCTTCTGAAATTATTCAGTGTGTGTGTCTCTCTCTGCTAGCAATCGTAAGTGAAAGTAAGTTAGCTGTACGTGTGTACTTAGTTCTAGCTATTTTACTGCTCCTCCTCTTTGGTTACAATCAGCCAATAACATTCATCATCATCATTATTTTTATTTTACCACCAATTCCAGCAGCAATCTTTTCTATCTACATCAAATCTTTTCTCTCTACGTCAAATCTTTTCTCTCTACATCAAATCTTTTCTCTCTATGTAGAATAATCTTGGACTAATAGAGTTAAGGTTAGGCACATTCGACCACAGGTTCGATGGACACAGATTGTTATTGTCAGCATCGAATCTCCTATCTATATCGAACTGTTGTCACAACGAAAATGAAAATAAAGCATTTGTTTATGTCGGATCTTTCATTTTTCGAATTCTGCACTTTCATTATCGTTTGTTAAAACGATAACGAAAATACCTGAAATTCGGACGAAAATGCATTCGGACTAAAACAAATGCACATGTCTAGTGTTTTTTCAGGTTTTATACTACAACCTTGTGATGTACTCAACATGTCTACAACTTTGAATATCCCCATTTTTTTGCCATTTTGTAATAATAGATTTGATGGTGCTCTGTGGGATCTTAAAAGTTTGGGATTTATTTAACCCAACTCAGATTTATATTTATCCACAAATTTGTCTCTGATCTGTTTGGAGAGCTCCTTTGTTTTCTTCATGATGCTTACTTAGTATTGCAGATTCAGATTTCATAACAGATATGCTGTATTTATATTGACATCATGTGACAGATCATGTGACACTTTAATTTCACACAGGTAGACATCTTGTTAAGGGACTTCTGAAGTTAATTGGTTTAACCACATCTTTGTTAGGGTTTCATAGCAAAGGGGGTGAAACATTTTTCACACTCACAATTTTAGTTTTTTTTGTCTTAAAGCTGAACTCCTAGTTTAATTTACCTTTAAATAGGTAATTTGGTCCAAACTGGTCCAAATCAACTTTTCTTTCAATAATAGATGTGCTAGCTATGAATGCTTTGTAAACTGTATGTATACAGTATACCACGTTGTGTCCTGGCAATGGTACAGGAACTTATCCCGTTACAGAACAAAATCAAGTTGAGCTAAGCTCTACTCAGCCATTCCCTATTTTCTCAAAGAATACAAGGCTTCTTTAAAGTTGTAGGACTATTTGTCAGAAACCATAAAATCAGACTGAGACAGAAGTACAGTTAAATCACACTTGTTTAATAATAAAAGTAAAAATAACAAACGTAGTCAAAACATAGGGAAAGCTCAGTAACGGAACGGATAGTCAGCAAAGCCAGAAGTCAGGGATCAATGTAGTGGAACAGCAAGCAGGATCTGGAGCCAAAAGGGATGTCAGCAAAGCAAGTCTTTAAACAGGAACGCAGGAGAATGTCTCTGTCTCTGTGATGTTGACCAAGGTGAAGGCAGAGATCCTCTGGACTGGACGGCTTAAGTAGGCAGGACTGACAAGCAGGAAATCATCAACAGCTGAGTAACTGTGGAGAGATAAGAGCTGGCAATTAGCCGACAGCTGAGCGGCCAGCTCTGAGAAAGAAGGGCTAAGCCCAGCCCTGACACTGTTGTGTTTATCACACGATACAACCCTCGCCCCCCCACCAAATACATTTTTATTCCAGGTTGTAAGGCAACAAACAGGAAAAACACAGAGGAGGTAAATATTTTTTGCGGGGCACAGTGAATAGTCAGTATATAATGCATATACTAGAACCACCCTACCCCCGTCCCTCCCTAAAAAATTAATTATAAAATATATATTATAACCCCTTTCTTTATTAAAACCCTTCTCATTACATAGTTGAGCTAGATGCTTAAGCTCATCACACTGTTTCAATGTTACCTGCTGATGCACCCAGTGGTATCCAATCATGTTTTTTTATTAATATTATTCATTTTTTTATTAACATATTATATACATACACTCATTGTATAAATAAAAAAATGGTATAGTTTTAAAGCAATGAATGTGACATTCATCAAACATTCTCTGGTGGTGAGTCAATCACTGTTGTTTGAAAATGTGTAACCAGGAGATTCAACTGCAGTAAATGTTTGGTGAATATCGGATTAACCGCTTCATAAATAAGCCTATAAGTGTTTTAATGCAGTCTCCATACACATTAGAATAATTCCTCTTTTCACCGTGACATAACAGGAAGTGACAGAAAATCTCACCAGAAGCAAAACAGATCTCAACAATTTAACAGAAGTTTTGATTCCATTCCCACCCTTTTGAAGACTTTGGCTGTAATTTTGGGTGCAATGTCGTTTTATGACTTGTGCATTCATAATAAACAACACAGACAAAATGCAAGCTATAGGTATAAAAATAATACAATACAAAAGCCTACACGCACGCACATTTATTAATTTGAACTATTATTTTTATGGTTGAACTCAATTGACTTTTTTCAACCTGACTAACTATGTAACTTGATTATTTTATATTATATCATTCTCAATTATTTAACTCAAATAGAGATAATCTGTAGAGCAAAGCATAAAGCGCATTTCTTTTTTCCTAGCTAGTAAAACAGTTTTTACTATGTCTATGTTTAAAGTTATTTAGAAGCTAAATCTGCTATATTTGTGAGAAAATGGTTGTAAAAGTTTTTATGATAATTTTTCCTTTTACATGTGATAAAACTAGCATGGGTATCAATCACGACAATGACCACCCATCCTGTGCAGACGGCCTTCACATTATGTCAGGAGAATGGATCAAGGGGCAGAATCTGGGAGATGTTTCATGGTCCAGATGTAGTCGAGAAGACCTTGAAAGATTTCTAAGGTAATTATTTTAAATTGTTGAATTATAGAATTAAAACCCATGTGCTATGTCTGTAGGACCTTCCAATCCATCTTATGTTATTGTAGAAGCAGAGTAATAAGTAATTTAAACATCTGTGTCCTAAAAACATTTATCATTTACTATGTCAACTTACTGTTTCCCTTTAATGCATATCAAATGTTACATTATAAATTGTTCAAGTCATCTACCTTACACATCCTTCAAATGCTATTACATTGTCTCATGCAATCTAGAGCAGCTGGCAATTTAATGAGTCACTAGAACAATCATTACTTAAATAAACATTTTCTTAATTCCACTTGTTAGCTACATATTATACTAATGACTGTTTCATGTCCAGAAATAATCCATTGAAATGGTTTATTATTATAAGTCAGAGTATCATTCTAGGCTTCATTTTACCTTAGTGAAATGCAAAGTATAAGTCTGAAGTCACAGGAAGTGATTTAAATATTCCAATAGAGTTTGCATGAAACAAAATGAGCATTATCATGCAAGGTACAATTTGTGTGTAGTAATTAAATAGTAAATCTAGACAATTAGTAGACCCAGTCACTGAACTGGCTATTTCTCTCCAGAAAACACTGCAAATATAAGGCTGCTGTAAACTATTCATTGCTTGCTCTCTCTTGTCACATGTCTAACAATTCATAGATAGAAGCTGTAAAACGGTGTGCAAAAATCTATTCTACTTTTACTTTGCCTTCCTTCATCACTCCCTGCTCTATTGGCCGAGGTTACCAATAGAAAGAAAAACATTATTTTTTTCCAGCCAAGGAAGGGAAAGTGAAAGCTACAATTAGAAAAGGGGGGGGGGGGGGTGGGTGATGGCATTGTATCCACACAATCAGTGTAAGAATATCCACAAAAGAAGTTGCCTGCAAAAGTCTGATTTCTAGCCTGAGTTTTGACAGCTGCTTTCTACGGAGCACTAGAAACCCAAGGTATGTCAAAAGGAACAATATAAGGATTCCAAAATCCAATATGCAAAACCATTAAGACTGTAAAGCAAAAGAAATTGCTTGGTTTACTTCAAGTTCACGACAGGCATCTCCCCCCAGGCTCTGGGGCTCACTATTCCAGAGACCTGTTCTGTTAAAAAATGTATTTCTTTTTAAAATTACCTATGTCTTGTATGTGTGCATCAGTCTTTAGCTAATTACCATGATAGGACTATTCTATGAATGTCCCCTATTCCTGTATTTTTTTTGATTTTGGTTTTTTGTCTATATTTTATGGTTGACTTATCGAAATAGCTTTAAGAATGTATTATTTAGTGGGTCACATGCATATTTGCTTGCACCAACCTCCCCAGCATGGAAGCTTGGCCCCCTAAACACCCCTAGCCTAGTCACTTTCTTTGGTTAAAAATGTATCTTACCAGCTCCATTGTACAGCTTTACCCCCCCTTTCACCCCCCTTGATAATTAATAGCATGTGGTTTTGGTCAGCTTGTAATTATCCCCCCCCCCACACCCCCACACCCCCTGATAATTAATAGCATGTGGTTTTGGTCAGCTTGTAATTATCCCCACCCCCCCACACCCCCACACCCCCTGATAATTAATAGCATGTGGTTTTGGTCAGCTTGTAATTATCCCCACCCCCACACCCCCAGATAATTAATAGCATGTGGTTTTGGTCAGCTTGTAATTATCCCCACCCCCACCCCCCCACACCCCCCTGATAATTAATAGCATGTGGTTTTGGTCAGCTTGTAATTATCCCACCCCCACACCCCCACACCCCCTGATAATTAATAGCATGTGCTTTTGGTCAGCTTGTAATTATCCCCACCCCCACACCCCCTGATAATTAATAGCATGTGCTTTTGGTCAGCTTGTAATTATCCCCCCCCCCACACCCCCTGATAATTAATAGCATGTGGTTTTGGTCAGCTTGTAATTATCCCCACCCCCACACCCCCTGATAATTAATAGCATGTGGTTTTGGTCAGCTTGTAATTATCCCCACCCCCACACCCCCACACCCCCTGATAATTAATAGCATGTGCTTTTGGTCAGCTTGTAATTATCCCCACCCCCACACCCCCCTGATAATTAATAGCATGTGGTTTTGGTCATCTTGTAATTATCCCCCCCCACACCCCCTGATAATTAATAGCATGTGGTTTTGGTCAGCTTGTAATTATCCCCCCCCCACACACACCTTTAATTAATTGCATGTGTATTGTGTGACCTTACAATTATTTACTCCCCACCCACATCCCCATTATTATCTTCTCTGGTCCATCAGAGGGGTCATCAATCAGAGATTTGTCCCTTTTATCCTTAATCTTTTGGCTTTATTTCAAGGATTTACAAAATAAATACATATGTTCTTCCAAATTGTTTGTTAATTTGTTGCATTTAGTTTGGTGTTTTGCCTGGTTTATAATTTAAATTGTATCTTTCTGTTTGACTTCACAGTGTCCCTCCACGCCACAGGAATGGCAGACTGTGGCTTCCCAGTTTGCTGCCCGTTGGGACTTTCCCAACTGCGGAGGGGCGATTGACGGCAACATGTGCGAATTGTGCCCCCACCCCATTCGGGGTCATACTATTGGAATTATAAGGGGTTCCATAGTATCGTGTTGATGGCGGTGGTGTCGGCACAATATGACTTTCTGTATGTGGATGTGGGGAAAAACGGCCGGATGTCGGACGGAGGAGTCTTCAACCACACGGAGTTCGGTCATCGTCTCCAGACTGGTGGGCTGGAGCTGCCACCAGATGAAGATAATGTGGAGGGACTCCCCTTCGTCTTCATTGCCGACGAGGCGTTCGGTCTGGGTGACCATCTGATGAGGCCAAAATCCAATATGCAAAACCATTAAGACTGTAAAGCAAAAGAAATTGCTTGGTTTACTTCAAGTGCTTTTATAGGTTGTCTTTTGGATGCAGGTGGGCTCCTGTTTTCTTTTGTGGAAGCCTATTACCTATACCTACTTTCTATGTGTTGGGGGTGACTACTCACAGTAATTTAAAAGGGTGGAAAGATCTAAATATTTGATGCTGACAGAACTTACTGTGTCTCTTCATGCCCGGCTCCTCTCTCTATGATGTCTCTGTTTACCTCACTCTATTGTTAAGCATACAACAGTTGTATGTTGCATAACTCAGGACACAGGACCCTCAGGCCTCTCTCTACACATTTCCAGTCCTGTGTAGAAACCAGAGTCAAAGCAGGGGAGTTCTCTGCTTCCTTGTCTGGTGGCTGCTACTGATAATGGACCATTAGGAAACCCAGTAATGACAGGAATTAGAACTTTACAGCTGAACATCATGCAAATGTGAAAGACATAAATGAATGCAGTTCTGTAATTTTTAATACATAATTAAATGTTAATTAATTATTGCATTTTTAAAATGCAAATAGTGTAAGTTCCTGACTTTGGTGTCAGCATCTTTCAGTGCCTGTTCACACAATGCAGTGACTGGCATTTTTATGCAATGAAAGAACACCAGTCACTGCTAGGGTACTGACAATTGTTTTCTATGGGCCCTGTTCTCACTGCAATGCAGCTCTGAGGTGTGGTGCAGTGAGCTGCAATAAAATGCAGACATGGTCCATTTTATTGCCATGCACAGGAAGGCACTGCATGTCACTGCACAGCACTGCTACACACCACACTGCTGTGCAGTGACATGAGTGAAGTGTCAATTTGTGTGCTCCAAATAGAGTTTTTAAAAAAGGGAACATTGTGATGGACCCAGAGAAACTTTCGGTTGTCCTACAGTGTCCCCGACCCGTAGGTTTACATTCTCTGGAGCGTTTCCTGGGCTTTGCCAACAATTATCTGAAGTTTATTCATAACTTCTCATCTCTGGACAAGCCCCTCACTGATATGACCAGAAAGGACGGTAACCCACAGAGTTGGTCTCCGGAGTCCATTAAGGCCTTTAAGAGTCTCAAGGTTGCCTTTGTTTCTGCTCCTGTGTTGGCACATCATGATCCTACGTTACCTTTTATCTTTGAGGTTGATGCTTCTGAGACTGGTGTTAGCGCCCTTCTGTCTCAGCGTCCTACCTCTGAGAGTGCTATGCATCCTTGTGGCTACTTTTCCAAGAAATTTTCACCTGCAGAGAGCAATTACGAGATTGGTGACAGAGAGCTGTTTGCGATCATTTTATCCCTGGAAGAATGGAGACATCTCCTCAAAGGTACCACTGTGCCGGTTCTTATTCTTACTGACCATAAGAATCTCACATTATTGTCTGAGGCTAAACACCTCTCTCCCAGAAGGGCGTGATGGGCTCTTTTCTTGTCAAGTTTCAATTGCATTGTCTCATTCTTACCCGGTACTAAGAATGTAAGGGCTGACGCCTTGTCACAATGATTTTCCTCCACTTCTAAGTTGGAGTCGGTTCTGGTTCCTGTGATTCCCCCTGATCGTATTCTGGCTACGGTTCGCACCAATCTAACTTCTCCTTTGGGTGACAAAATTCTTGCTGCTCAGGTCCATGATCCTCCTGAGAAACCTTGTGACCGCTGCTTTGTCCCAGAGAGTCTCCATACTGCCGTGCTCCAGACTTACCATTCTCCCAAGGCAGCTGGCCGCCCTGGGAAGAATCAACTCATTTGGGCCATTTCCCAACAATTCTGGCGGCCTAGTCTATGTGCTGATGTGACTGCCTTTGTAGCTGCCTGTTCCGTGTGTGCTCAGAGTAAGACTCCATGACACCTTCCAGTGGGCCTTCTACAACCCATATCCAATAGAGAGAGGCCCTGGACCCACCTTTCAATGGATTTCATTGTGAAGTTACCCAACTCCCAGGGCAACACAGTTATCCTTATGGTGGTTGACCGGTTCTCAAAGATGTGTCATTGCATTCCACTTAAGAAGTTGCCCACTTCTAAGGAACTGGCCTCCATTTTTGCTCAGGAAATCTTTTGCTTACATGGGTTACCCAAGGTGATTGTCTCGGACAGGGGTAGCCAAAAGGCTCGTCCGAGTTCGTACCTCGGTTTATTGGGCCTTTCCGTATTTTTTGCAGGATTAACCCAGTGGCTTACGTATTAGAACTTCCTTCTAATATGCGTATTTCGAATATATTTCATGTCTATTAAAACCTTTTGTCTGCAACCACTTTACCACCTCGGTGCCACGTCCTTACCCTGTACAGGTTGAGAACCATGAAGAGTATGAAGTGCAGTCCATTGTTGACTCCTGTAGGTTCCATGGGCGAATACAGTACCTGATGCATTGTAAAGGGTACAGTCCGGAGGAATGCTCTTGGGTCTCATCCTCGGACGTACATGCCCCTGACCTACTCCGTCATTTCCATAGACGTTTTTCCCCTCAAGCCTGGTGGTCCTCCGAGGGGGAGGGGTCATTGAGGAGGGGGTACTGTCAGGGCTGTGCTCAGCCCTTCCTTCTCTGAGCTAGCTGATCAGCTGTTGGCTAATTGCCAGCTCTCATCTCTCTCCACAGTTACTCAGCTGTTGATGATCTTGCTCGTCAGTCCTGCCTACGTAAGCCATCCAGTTCAGAGGAGCTCTGCCTTCACCTTGGTCACATCACAAGAAATTATCTCCTGTGTTCCCTTCTGGCTCCAGATCCTGCTTGCTGTTCCACTACATTGATCCCTGACTTCTGGCTTGGCTGACTATTCGTTCCGGTTACTGAACGTTGGCTATGTTTTGACTAAGTTTGTTCTCTTTACTTTTATTATTAAACTAGTGTGATTTAACTGTACTTCTGTCGCGGCCTGATTTCATGGTTTCTGACACTCTTGCAATATGTAAACCATCATATATGAATCAAATAAGGCTTTCAAAAGATGTGCTTATGTGTATATGTGCTTGGGACTTGGATGGACTTGTGTCTTTTTGCAACCTAACTAGCTCTATATATACGACCAAAAGCATCTCTTAACCTTTCCTGACACTGCCTGTACTGTGCATTTCCATAGATGTTGTTGGCATCAAGGAGGTTTTTTTGGTTGCACAATGGGTGCATGAATTGTTAGAAATGTGACAGGATGTGTTTTTCCTCAATGATCTTTAAAATAGACCTATACCTTTCCTATATTAAGTTAATTGCCAGTTTCATTTTATTTTGCAGTATTATCTATGTGTACTTACCTTCCATTTGGTCTACCACTACCCCATTTTCCATCGGCACACCCAGTAATTCCTGTGTGAATTTTTTCATTCTATGCACAGAGGTTGTGCATCCCCCAACAATAGAGGGCAAAAAGAAGTGGTGCAACAAAGGACTTCTGATGCCTAGTTTCACTTCTTCCTTCTTTTTTCTGTTTGAGATATATACATAAGGCGCTCCACTAAACATAAATAAGGAGCTCCACCAGACACACCTGAAAACTGGAATTATACAATGGGTTCCTGGTGTTTTCTATAATAATACTTATTTACAATCTCACTACTTCCACATCCAGCACCCAGACCTGGTGATTTCCAGCACAGGCACTAATCACTGCATTTTGGGTAGGCAGTGCCATGTTTTCCACCATGCCCAGAAATATTAGGCAGGCAAACAGTGGGACAAGTTGACAGTGGAGTGAGAGAAAGGTAAAGGTGGCCAAAGTACAGGTTCTTTTTAAACATCGCCAAGTTGTGTATTGAGCCCCTATATGGTCTTTCATTCATGTATCTACAGTATAAACCAAAATATGACTGGTAATATTTCATATATGCATTGTCAATTGTGTGTTGAAATGCAAACAATTATGAAAAAGTTGGTATGTATTTGTGTTTAAAAATAAACTAGAGAACTGTAGAAAAATTTCAAAATGTAATTTTCTTTTTTTATTTTGCCTGACTTTTTTTTTTTCGAAATGATGAATACAAATTTCAGTACAGTCTTACTGTTAGTTAAAAAAAACTTGGCAGCCTTGCCTGGGATTGTCCTTGAAAATGTGGGACAGTTGGCCAGTATGAAGAGAATTATGGGAGTGTGTTCAGGTTCAGCCAGTTCATTCTATGAATTATTGGTAACTCTCCACTGCCCATCTCTGTTCTAGGGCAAGTCTCTTCAGCTGTTTTGGATTTCTGTTAAACAGACAGACAGTAAACAGTGCTTTATTCCCTATTGTAAACCTTAATTAAATTGTAATAACATTTGTTCTTTGACTTTTTATTCATAAAATGCATGTTTATGGCAGTTTAATCATAACCACCTCTTATTTTGTTCTTGTTTTTTAACACTGCTTGTGTTGCCAGGTCAAAATCCAGTAACTGTTTGCTGCAGACAAATCCCCAAAGCATCAGCTCTGTCATTATTCCTTCCAAGCTGCCAGGCATGACGTATACAGCAGATGAACAATGTCAAATTCTCTTTGGACCGACGGCATCCTTTTGTCAAGAAATGCAGGTACAGGGCATCATAAAATGTCTATAAAGTATATTCTATAAGCCACATGTTGCCTAATCGCTGACTCTGGGGATAATAAATGCACTCTGATAATTAGTTTGTGTTTTTATTGTGTTGTGTTATGTTGGTTAGGGCTTACGGTGTAAGCTAGAACAGACCATTTTCAGAGATTGTTCTTAATATATGTTTAAATGTGCATTATAAAAGGTCAGATTTGGAAAAAAACACATTTAAAGGGAGTTTCCAAATGAATTGAAACTCACCATTAGACTGTGGCTTCTCTGTGTATTATTATGGAGGGGTCTCCTACTCCTACACGATATAAAAAATGGTAAAAAGAGAAACTGCAGTTTTGCAGAGCGGGTGGAGGGGAGAAAAGTGAGAGGGTAGAGTGAAGAGGGGAGATAAAGAGTTGGAGAGATTGTGGAGGTGAGAAAGAGAAGATTATTATTATTATTATTATTATACAGGATTTATATAGCGCCAACAGTTTACGCAGCACTTTACAATGTAGCGGGGGGCAGTACAATTACAATACAGTTCAATACAGAAGGAAGATGAAAAAGGATAAAGGAAAAGCCAAGAAGGGAGAAAGAGGATTGGATAAAAAGAAGATAAGATAGAGGTAGAAGAAGACTAGAAAGAGGAGAAAGGAGAACAGCGAACAAAAAAAAAGGGTGGGGGGACAGTGTGGGTAAGTTGGAGAGGGACAAGAGGGTAGGTTGGGGACAGGAAAGAAGAAGCAGGATAAGAGAGAGGGGATTAAAGTCAGGAGCTATTAAATTGTTTTGGACCAGTTCATCAAAATCTGGAAAATGAGAATAAAGCAATACGTAACAATATATATATATATATATATATATATATATATATATATATATATATATATATATATATTGATTTTCCCTTTTGCATCATATTATATAGCCTGTGCAACTGCCTTCACTATATACAAAACATACCATTTACAGATGCTTTGTTAATAAATATGTTGGGACGTGGTCTGGTCCTGGTCTGAGATGGCCGCCTAACTTCTAAGCTCCGACACCCCGAGGTCCAGCATTTCTCTTAGCAGAGGTAACCGCCAACAAATATTGGTGAGAACACACCTTAGTGCTTCAGCTACCCGGTCCTGATCACCCAGAGACCATGAAACCCAGCTAAGCTGGAATATACAGGAGTAATACCATACACAGCTGCAGAAGGAAGCCATGAATGCCTCGCATGCCTCCTCCCGGAGATCCCGCTCTCCTAACAGAAGTCCTCTCTGCTCACAGGAAAGAGACACTGCTTCCACAAACACACGAGTGACAGTAGCCTCAATCCACAATGATCTCCAGGAAACTGCCTCTGACATAAAGAACACCCTTACGGCAGCTATTTCAGAATTACGGGTGGACATACACATCATTAACTCTAGAGTGGGGGAGGTGGAGAGAACAACAGCCCACCATAATGCCTCATTCTGCCAAGTCCAGCAGGTCACAGAATCTCATGCCATTCATCTGCGAGAATTGCAATGCCACCTAGAAGACCTGGACAATCGAGGAAGATGCCACAACTTGAGGGTGAGAGGACTCCCGGAAACTCTAGAACCCAACCAACTTGACCAAACTACAGTTGCCCTTTTCAATGATCTTCTTGAGAGGCACCAAGACACTCCAATAGAAATGGAACGCATTCACAGAGCACTCAAACCGCGAGGCAGGGACACTGATTCCCCAAGAGATGTGGTGTGCTGCCTGGTCAGGTTTCCTCAAAAAGAAGAAATCCTCAGGAAGGCACGAAATAGAGGCCACTTGATGCACCAGGGCACAGAAGTCAAAATCTATCAGGATCTATCAAATGTTACCCTGCAACGCAGAAAGGAGTTGAGACCTCTTTTAGACCTTCTCAGCTCCAGATCCATCAACTATCGATGGGAATTTCCATTCTGCCTCTCTGCAAGCAACCAAGGCTACACAGCAAACCTGAAGGTTGCCGAAGACCTAGAACACATCTACAACACCTTGGCTATCCCACTAGTCGATATAGAGTACCTGATTGGTATAGAGACTTTCGCCTGCTGCCAGTGAGACGTGTTACAGCCATGGAAGACATTCATTAAGCGGGTCACCACGGCTGGAGTACCGACGCTCCCTCACAATGCACTACCTTCCACCAGCTGCCCAAGGCACACCAAGAAACGACAACTCTACTGCGACTCCGGATCATCTCAGGGCTCGCCTCTCCACATGAAGAAGAAACCCTACAACCTCCAGATTGCATGCCATGGATTAAGGTATGTACTCCTCCTCCCCCCTGACTCTATACCACTATGGTGACTGTACCTCCCTCCTCTTGCCCTTCCACAGATAAGCATACCTTACCCAAGTGCTATTCAAGTACCTCTTCTCCCCATGCTATTACCCTCACCACTTGAAAAATCTGATCCCCCATTCTTACAATATCTCACATTAATGAAACAAAATACTTTTACCCACTACTAGCTATACTATGCTTCAAAGATGCCCTTTGGTCAGATTATTTTCAGATCCAATCCACATACCACCAGAACTATGCCTTCAACTGATATCTTCCTGACACCTCACTTGCTACGAGATAACTCCACGAATCAGCGATCAACTATTCCTATTACTATTCCACCTACTAGGTCTACCCAAGGTTACTCAGTGCCCTTGATCCCTGGTGAGGGTCGGATTATCCATGTTAACCCCCTGGACATCTCCAGCCATAACAAACATCAGACTCTCTGCCTTTATTCTGTCCTAACAAAAGTAGTCCTTTCCTGAACGCTCAAACTGATCACTCAAAATGCCAAGCCCACCAATTGTCCTCATCTCCATACTCCCTTACTCAAAAATGTATAAAAAGACACACAGGCAGACTGATAATTAGTTGATGCACAGGGTGGTTCAAGGTCAGAACTGTATCCCTATGCTGGGGCCCCTCCTAAATTAACAGGTGTGGTTCCTTAAGGTCATGCATAAACTGAAAAAAATGGGGATAAAAGATCACCAAGAAACCTTATTAAGGAACACTCTGGACTTACAAAACAACTTTAATGAAAATTATTAAATAATTGATACAAAAAACTACCACTAGTGCAAACATTAAAAAATGACAACGTTGTCAAACAACTCAGATATCTGCCAGCAGCACACCTCATACACCACCACACAGTCCACACTGCAATAAGTCTATGGGGATACATAGGCTCTTCCACAGACAGTGGGATAAAAAGGATGAGATTATTCTAATGGTAAATCACTCTATCCACAGAGCCCAATCCTGGAATTACTCCAACCAAAGGGTATAACAATCCACATAGAATGCAGCTGAAACTGAGTGTTCAATAGAACTGCAATGAGGGTATTGCAGGCTGGATGGGGAGATAAGGGTGGGATGGAAATGGGAGTAGCTGGCTGTACCTTGAATGAGGTCTATCATTCATGAGCTCTATTCGAGGAGTACACACTCCCAACAAAGAATATAAACTTGCTGATGATATCCTCCTTTTTCTCACAGAACCACATCTCATTACCAAACCTATTAGCCGAATTTCATCAATTTAGACTAATCTTCAATCTCAAGATCAATTTCTCCAAATCTTATGCCCTAAATATCTCCCTTCCTCATCAATTAGTTGCCCATTGTCAAGAGAATTTCCCCTTCCAATGGAAAGAAGATGCAATAACTTACCTAGGCATCCAACTCCCTCGCCACTTAAAAATGTTATACCCTATGAACTATCTACCCATCTTACAAAATCTCACCAATGACTTAAACATCGCAATAAACCCATCTTTTCCTGGTTTGGTGGAGCAGCTATTCTAAAAATGAATGCCCTCCCCCCATCTTCTTTATAGACTACAAGTGGCTCCAATCCACATCCCCACAGCCTGCTTCCAAAACTATAAAATTTTATGCACCCAATTCCTCTGGGGAAACAGAAGACCTAGGATTAGCTACTCTCAAATATATTTGCCCAAACAAAATGGTGGGATAAGCCTACCAGACCTCAGAAATTACTATCATGCTTGTCACCTTTCTAGGGTACTTGATTGGAATATCCATGACAAATTAAAATAATGGGTTGACGTTGAAGCTTCATTCACCCCACTTCCCCTACACTCGCTTCCCTGGATACTCCTGAAACATATTCCAACCGAACTCCGTAGCCACCCCTTGATCAGACCAACCATTCGATTCTTTAGCGATATATGCAAATCCACATCCCTATCCTCAATATCAGGCTCTCTCACTCCTCTTCGCCTTAACCCTGACTTCCCTTCTGGAATGCACTGTAATTTCTTTAATGACAGCTGGCCATACAAATATTTCAGCACATCACTTTTTTTCACAGGGTAAACTTTTACCACGCAAAAACCTTCCATCGAGAAGGGAAATACCTTCCACCTCCCCTTGGACCTACACTCTACTTTCACATTACACCAGTTCTTTAGATAAAAAAATTGTCCCCAGACCCCTCTCACCTTTCAAAACTTTATGCATAAAGCAAACTCCCCAACGCTACCTAATTTCTACCATGCACACTCTTTTATTCAACTACACCTCCCCCAAGGATGGACTAGCATGCAGAGCTTGGAAAAAATACCTCTCACTTCCCCTGCCACTAGAGGAATGTACAATGACCTAATAACACCTCTATAATCTAGTTCAAACTTCACTACCCTAATGCTCCTATCCGAACTGCCTCTCGATTAGTTCTGAACACTATTAACTTTATAAACCTACCACTACGGATACTACGTAGTACCAATAATACGAACCAAATTGCCACACCAATCAACCCCTTTATTTTTCTGACCGGAGGGAGAGAGAGATGGATCCCTGCTCCCCCTTTTTCCCCTCCCTTCCCTTTTTACCTGCTCCACCCTCCATCTACCCCACCCCTCTTCTATTGGCCTCAAATACCCCCCCCCTTCCCTTCCCCCATCTACCCCAATCTTATACTTTTTTCTCTTCTCCCTTAGCTCTCCTTATCATACAGAGACCTACCTCCTGCCCCTACTACAATTCATAACAGATGAAAACTCAACTCACAGTACCCCGATTGATTTCAACAAAACCACAATTACTAGTACCCATATTTCAACCCAGTCGATATAAAATGCTACCCCATCTTATACTTTTTTTTCTCTTCTCCCTTGGCTCTCCTTATCATACAGAGACATACCTCCTGCCCCTACTACAACTCATAACAGATGCAAACGCAACTCACAGTACATAGATGGATTTCAACAAAACCACAATTACTAGCACCCCTATTTCATCCCAATTGATATAAAATGCTACGCACCCAAAACAATCTCTCAAATTATCTTAATTATAGCCAACATACAAAATGCAAATATGATCAACCCTAAAATGGAAATGACCTGAAAGAATAACTACAATGCACCCCTCAGGCCATATAAGTCACACAAAAATCCCCATTCTCAGACACCACCCCCAACACATTAAACTTCTTGATACTAGCACTCTCCTAACTCTTTGAAAGAGTTCACCCAAAACAGGCTCTGACTCCCTAAACATCCTCAAACCCATTCACAATGAGTTACAAACCCCTATTAGGGTACCTACTCAAACCTACCCAAACTTTAACCATACTGTTATGACTCATCTTTACGTTTAAATTGTTCTTTTTTCTGTTCACATCAAACTATGTCTTATACCATTTATTTGATATTTTATGTTTCTGTAAGACATTTTATTATGCTTGTTCTCTTATATTCTCAATAAAACCTTATGGAAAAAAAAAATGTGTCAAAGAGTGGGCAAAAATTAAGTACACCCCATGGAAATTGTTGACTTGTTTTAACACATTTGAACAGCACAACATTTTAAATAAACATCTGTATTCAGACATTGCCTACATACAAAGGTTATATACTTAAATCAAACACTCTTGGAAAATGCACCTTTTCAATCATTTATTCAACAAAAATATCAATAGATGTAATAGTGTACTGTGGAAAAAGTAATTACATCCTTGTCCTCAGAAGCTGCATTGACGCCTTTAGAAGGAATGGCTTTCTGTAGCCAATTAGCTTTATTGCCCACCAGTCTCTAACATTGACGTATTGACTCCTATATGCAAAATTCTTTCAGGTGAAGGATGTTTGCTTTATACAAACTGCTTTACACTAACTGCTTTACACAAACTGCTGTTTCAAATCCATAAATAACTTAAGAATGGAAGTATGAATAACCCTGTAACACGCCTACACACTGTGTGCGTAGTCTCTTGTAACCAAATATGACCTACAAAAAATGGGTTAGGGTAAAGATAAAATATCTGAACACAAGAAAAGTGGCTACCTATAGAGACTAATTGACATCAAGGAGTTAATGGTACAAAATTAGCTTTATTGAACATTTGTAATAATGCACAAGTACTAAAATTTTAATAATCCTACATCCATCACCATATAAGAAGAATGACAACATTGTCACCCACAACACACATAGATATAAACCCCCCTCTACAGGATGTCAGGATTGGGCCACAAATACAGTAGATAGGGTCTGAAAGTGGATTGGAAGCCCACGTGTAAAGTGCCTCCCAGGTGCACACAAGTGATAGACCAACAAGAGCAATGTTCACTTGGACGGTGTGTATCTGACCAAGACTTGGTCTAAGTATGTGAGGATAGCTGCAAAAAGGGACAGGCTATGCTTAGCTGAAAAATTTCAAGTTTCAAATTCCCAAAACATTTTATTGTGATTCAGATCACTAGGCTAGTTTAGACCCTCCATTTCTTATTTTTTAACTTTTATTGATTGGCTAGTATGCTTCTGATCATTATCATGTTGGTGGTTGCTGGTTCAACTTCATTATTCCAACAGATGGCCTTAGATGCTCATCAAGCACCCTTTGATATGATTCAAAAATTATAGATAACTCGGTAGCTGCAAGTTTCCCATACCCTGAAGCAGCAAAGCCATAACCTCTCCACCACCATAATTTACAGTTGATTTGAGTTTCTTCTCCTGAAATGCTGCTCTTGGTTTTCACCAAACATGTCTACTGGTCATGCAAATTAAATTGGTGCAATCTTTCTGATTGAAGATGCTTGCACTTTCAAACCAACTGATGTGAGAGTTATTTGTAGATCTTGCCAATCTATTACACTTGTAGTTTATTTTTCGGATGATTTGGTACTCTTTTCAAATTCCTTGTCAGTCTCATAGGCATCTACTACCTTCTTTCTGGGGGCCTTAGAGAACACTTTTGAACTTGGCATGATGACATCACACACATTAATAGCATAGGTTCTATCTGCATGCTCCACAAGGAGGTTCTAACTATTTGCACCTATTCTGGAAAAGCTGATTCTAATTTCATGGATTTGTAGTGGTGGTATATGTATGAATGAATGAATGAATGAATGATTTGTATAGCGCTGCAACTGCGAACTGAATCGCCTCGAGGCGCTTGACTGCTCATGTTGGGATGCCATGTATTAGAAGAGGTGGGTCTTGAGTTTTTTCCTGAAGGCCTGATGGTTTTCTTCCATGCGGATGTTGTTTGGTAGAGCATTCCATAGCCGGGGTCCCTGTACTGCGAATCTTCGTTCTCCCTTCGATTTGTAGCGGGCTTTGGGGATGAGAAGGCGATTTTGGTTTGTTGATCGAAGTCTGCGATTCGGTATGTATTTTTCTATTTTCTCACAAAGGTATTGAGGCGCATTTCCTTGTGTACATTTGTGGGTGAGGCAGAGGGTCTTGAATGTGATCCTGTCTTTTACCTTGAGCCAATGGAGCATCCTTAGGGATGGGGAGATGGATTCCCAGGGTTTCTTTCCGGTGACTATTCTTGCTACTGTGTTTTGGACAATTTGAAGGCGCGCAATCTGGTAATCCGGTAATCCTATGTAGAGTGAGTTTGCGTAGTCGAGCCGTGAATTGATGATCGTTCCTACTACTACCGCTTTTTCCTTTTCCGGGATGAAGGGGATGAGTCTGCGTAGCATGCGAAGGAGATGGTGGGATCCGCTGATTACGGATCCTATTTGTGCCTCCATTGTCATCTCTGAATCAAAGATTACTCCGAGGCTTTTGGCTTTGTTGCTTGGAAGGATGGTCTGTCCCAAGATGGTTGGTGGTGTCCAAGGGGTCTTCGTCTTTTTCCTTGAGTTTGCGTCGAGGAGCAGTAATTCTGTTTTTGATCCATTTAGTTTGAGGGAGCTAGTGGTCAGTGGACGATGTAGGAGCGTACTTAAATTTTCCAAGGCCAAATCTGCAATTTTGTTAATTTAGATTATGTGTCATAGATCATGTCAATTTTATGTGTCAATTGTTCAAGTATATCACCTCTATCTAGGTGCAGTATGTGTATGAAGAGCTAATATTTGCTTCCTCAAATATGTTGAAAGAATCAGCAATTGCCATGGGGTATACTTTTTTTTTTTTAAATGACTGTATATGAATTGTGCATCCTCTACATGGAGTATGCTTAAAAAGATATATATCCTGAAAAATCTACACTTTTATAAATTTTTATTATGGGAATGAATAAATCATGTCATGTTTATGTGTCATTTGTTCAAGTATATCACCTCTATCTGCGCACACATTTTGTTTGATGATCTAATGTTTGCTTGCTTAACCACTTTACGACCGGCGCACGACGATGTACGTCCCTTTTTTGAAGAGGGATATCTCGGTAGTGGCAGCAGCTGCTGCCACAACCGAGATATCCATCTCTTCAGGCGCCGGTCGGCATTCTGATAATGGTTGTCATTGTGGCAGATTCGCCGCGAGATCACCGTTATCGGCGGCGGGAGAGGTGCCCCCCCTCCCGCCGCTCTCCCGCGCCTTCCACCGCTTACCGGAGCCGTCGGCAGCGGTGGAAGCGATCGGGTCCTCCTCCGTGCTGGGTATAGAGACGGGTGAGGCTAAGATTAGCGCCACCCGTCTCTATACCATAGCAGGGCGGAAGCGACGTCAAAACGTCACTTCCGCCCATACCTCTTAAAGGAACATTTTCCAAATGTCATTTTTTTAAATGACATTTTTTTTTTTTTTGCATTTAAGTCCAAATATGAGATCTGAGGACTTTTTGACCCCAAATCTCATATTTAAGAGGACCTGTCATGCTTTTTTTCTATTACAAGGGATGTTTACATTCCTTGTAATAGGAATAAAAGTGAGACCAATTTTTTTTTTTTTTAAAAACAGTGTAAAAATAAATAAAATCAAGAAAAAAAATAAATAAATATTTTTTTAAAGCGCCCCGTCCTGACGAGCTTGCGCGCAGAAGCGAACGCATACGTGAGTAGCGCCCGCATATGTAAACGGTGGTCAAACCACACATGTGATGTATCGACGCGATCGGTAGAGCGAGAGCAATATTTATAGCTGTAGATCTCCTCTGTAACGCAAAACATGCAACCTGTAGAATTTTTTAAACGTCGCCTATGGAGATTTTTGAGGGTAAAAGTTTGATGCCATTCCACGAGCGGGCGCAATTTTGAAGCGTGACATGTTAGTTATCAATTTACTCAGCATAACATTATCTTTCACAATATATAAAAAAATTGGACTAACTTTACTGTTGTCTTATTTTTTTATTCAAAAAAGTGAATTTTTTCCAAAAAAAGTGCGCTTGTAAGACCGTTGCGCAAATACGGTGTGAAAAAAAGTATTGCAATGACTTTTTATTCTCTAGGGTGTTTGAAAAAATATATATATAATGTTTGGGGGTTCTAAGTTTTTTTCTAGCAAAAAAAACCTGTTTTAAACATGTAAACACCTAAAATCCAAAACGAGGCTGGTCTTAAAAAACTTGTTGAAAGAATTACCAATTTCAGTGAGGTGTACTTACTTTTCCAAATGACTGTATATTAATTGTGCATCCTCAACATGGAATATGCTTAAAAGGAGATATAATGTTGTGCAGGTTCCAGATGGACAGCTATTGTATGTTAAAACATAATTTAACCACTTGAACTCTTTAGGATGTACCCGTATATTCTCGCGGTGAAGTGGCTGTACCAGTATGAAGAGCTTTTCTGTAAAAGTGGTGAAGAGGCTCTACAGCCACCTGATCACTTCTACAGGGTTTGGAAGGGGGCCTCCGCCGCCGCCAGCCACATTCATTAAAATGTATATTTGCCTAAAAATTTGTGTTTTGAAAATGGCTGAGCAAATATTGTGCAACATATAAAATTGCAGCAACCACCATTTTAATATCCATGGTCTCTACTTTAAAAAAATATATAATGTTTTATGGGTTCTTAGTAATTTTTTTAGAAAAAATGCTGCTTTTGACATGTATGTGAAAAGTGTTAGAATTGGCCTAGGGTACAGCAGCTAAAGCTGGGGGGGGGGGGGGGTTGTGGCTCATGATGCTGTTCTAGACTCAAATAATTTAGCTTATTCAGTAAATGAATAAAAAAAAATTATGAAATAAATTTATTGAAATAAGTATTATCCGGGTGGTTATGGATTGCCTCTATTTATCCCATATACGTATTAACGTGTCTATTTCTATAGTTAGCTAGTCTATTAAAACTCTGATAATGTTACTGCCCAAGAAAATAGGAAATGCTAACATAAAAACTCTAAAGGAAAATATTACAAAGCATATAACAACGATCATCAATGATACTTATCATAAGGCAATCCACTAGATATTGTCTCATCAGCTGGGCTCAAAATGGCAAAAGAGAGCCATGAGGCTAATAGAAGCAAGAGAGAGATTTTTCCATACTATGTGTACTTTTAAACTCAATTCATACACCGCCCAGACCCAACTCCATTGTCAGCCCATCTAGGCTTCTGAGGAATCAAAGTAGTTAATAGGCAGTCCTACTTAATATGTTATTTTCCTGTCCATCCTGCTATATTGGCCTCTAGGGCCAGTATTCGTCCATGGATCATCGCTATGTGACCTGGGTCATCTTCAGTGATAGCTAGCCCTTTGATCTTCTGTAGTCACCTTGGCAGCTGTTGTTCTCTTTGAAGCTTGCTTTCAGAGTGTTAATAAAGGATTTCAATCTTATCACACCAGTTGGTCAGGAGCCAAGCTTTTGTTCCCATACCCCCTACCCGGGGCATGAATCGACACCCTGCTGGGTTAAATTTCAACTTCCAACTTAAGTCATCTGGTTGTATCAACCAGAAAGAAAACTCCAGAAATATGATATTAAACCATGTTGCCCTCCAGCAGTAATGTACAAATATTAGTAATCAGCTGCCAATAATATTTTAGTCTGTTGTTAAGTCAGATAAATTATTTTGATAATTGTGCCAACCACCTGTGAATGGATAGGGTGACAGTGTCTCTATAATCTTAAATATTGAGGAACAGAAGAACCATATCGCTAGCCCTGACCTTTTATCAACAGCCAGCACTGACATGCACTGACATAAATAAAGAGTTATGGGAAGAATTAATATTAGGTTTGTCTTCGTTTATCAACAAAGGTATTGATTTCCATGTCAACACTTGACATGTGATCATGGTGACCACATGGTTTTGTGATTTTTTTTCCCCAAGGAAACATCAGGGGAAATCTGTAATTTTGTAGCAAAATCACTCCACTCATCACTATTGCATGGTATGCCTGGATATGTGAAAATAGTTAATGAGTTCTAAAAGCATTGTTCCCTGTTGGATTTAATAGAATGCAGGTGTACATTGGATAATTATTGTAGTAGATATTTTGCATGATCTAACCTATTTAGTACACATACCTGCATTTAATGGGTCTTTTGTGGTTTGGTAAATTAACATTTATCTTCAGGACAGTTTTGGGTCAGTGATTAAATGGAATTTAAATGTAACAGGCACTGGTAATTGTTATTAATGACCTCCAAAGCATAACTTAGAGGTTCTCTGAGCATATGCAAAGTATGCTCAGTTGTCAACTCTCCATGAACTCCAAGTCAGTATATCTGGCCCGCTGAGTATTTTAATTTCCTTGTAATATTGGTATGAAAATGTAAATGCGATTAGGAAGCAAGGCCAAAGCTATGGCAGGTCATGCAGTTGTTACATCACTTTACTGTACAACAGAACACATGTTCCTAATTGGAGACAAGTCCCAGAGTGATTTTGAGAGCTGAGGCCTCCCTTGAAAATAGTATTGTAGGGTCCAGTAATTTCTAATTACATTTTTTTAAAGTATGCTAAATAGAGAAATCCATGACTGCATTGCAGCTTGTATATTTGCACTGTGTTATACAGCAGTTATGTGTCAAGTCGAAGGCCAGCACTGGGGGCAGGCATGACACTGCTCTGGCACATAACAAGTTACAAGCTACAAATTCAATTTCTCCCCTGCTACATATCTGCAGAATAAAAATGCTGAATAGGCAAGTAGTGATCTTTTTTTCTTACCTTTTCAAAAAATGTATTGCTGTTATAGCATACTAAATTAGAAGAAAACTGGAATCTAGTTTGAATGCCTGAACCGCAAATCCACCTAGGTTTATCTGTACCCAGTATCGTGATCCAAGTCTATCATGCCCTCCTACTCCTTGTATATTGAACTATATTGTAATTGTACTGTCCCCTTTGTTATTGTACAGTGCTGCATAAATGGTTGGCGCTATATAAATCCTGTATTATAATAATAATAATTATTATTATTATTGATATTATAGCATGACCCCCCTAAGTTACTGCTTGGAATTATCTGCTCATCTGCACTGCCATGACCTGATGAACATTCCAACCCACCTGACACTATGGGTTCAGACATCTTTGCACCACCTTGAAGTAATAAATCATACAACTCTGTGCATTTATGTTCTGGTAATGTTTACTGGAACAATTCAAAGAAGATATTATCACAGAGGAGGTAATAGATCTGCTGAGTTTTGGGCAACAGCACCCACAAAAGCAAATTAATTTCTCCAAATAACACAAACCAATATTTGCAGGTAAAACAGTCTAGTATATACACAAGTACAGTGGAATTCTGCTTGTACCTGAAAGGATAAACAAGTTAGATGGTTATGCTGACAAACTTCTAAAGGGTGAAACCTAGGCCAGCCTATAAACCTTTAACCCTAATGAGAGGTCAAACTTAATGGCAATGGTATAAGGACCCTTGTAGCAGTTATGACAGAACTGTCCTTGTTGCAGAGCTGATGGTCTACAGCGGCATGTAGGAGCTCTTTAATTGTATCCAATAAGGTATAATAGCAAGCAACACGTTTTTTTTAAATGGTAATAGCTAAAGGTGTCTATGCACAGTGTTCAAGATAAGTTCAGTAAAGTATTCCCAAGGTAAAGATGTCTGTGCAAAGTGTCCCAGTGAAACTGTGAGAAAGAGATTTGTAAAGGTGGGTGATTGCCCTCTCACCAACAACCAGGCCGATTTGGGACACAGCAGCTCCTGTAGTGACACACGTGCAGCAGTTCCACCATATCGATCTCCCAATGCGAAGCTCTGAACACAAGTTGGCAGAGGCGGTGCTGAATGGATGTCTGACGAACAGCAAGCAGCACTAGGCCCCTCTCGCCCAGGTTGGAATGTGATGCACTTCGCGGTAGGCTGCGACCTCTCTTTTCTTGCATGGAGAGGTCCGTCTTGCGTCAGGCCCAGGAGGAAAAGACCCCTGGGCAAGGTTTTGGCTTCTTATATAGTTCCTCCCAGCAATCTCACCGATGGCAACAAAGATCCTTGGGATATGTAGTCCAGGTACGGAGTCATGTGAAGCAATTAACAGTCTGAGGAACTACTCAACCCACAATCCCTTTAACTTGGCTCACAAACACGATGTCAGTTGATAACACTGGGCACTAAAGGGATATGCAATGCATAGAAATATCGGAGAAACACTGTACTTTATAATTGTAGACCACATTGCTACAATATTTTTTTAAGAGAGCCCTATTGTTCTCCCTCCACCACCACCACCTACACACACGCACACACATATACCAAAAGACACATACTATAAATGTAGCAATTTGCTAGAGATTCATAGTTAATTTTTTGACTGCTCACTCGTATCAATAAAGTGACTACCAATTCATCACTAAGTAGCAAATAATTGCTAAACACTTGGAACAAATCACTTCCTTTAGTTTAGGCTACACAAGCTAGAATTCACCCAGTAAAAGAATAGACAATCAGCCAAAATATCCAACAGGTAGTAACTGTAATTTGTAGTTTACTAAACAGGTGCAAAGTTATGCTCCGTACACACGATCTGAAAATCAGGCAACAGATCATTTTTTTTTTGCATGCTAGTTGTATATCAAACATGAAGAGCTTACTAAAGTAATGAAAATTCTCGTACGACAGAATAAAAAATCAGAAGTGATGTCATGTGTTGTAGTGTATTTTTTGTATTTTCGGACAACAACTGTACTGTTTAAACGAAAATCGTACAATCTGGTATCATACGAGGATAATTTTCGTGCATGTCTGATCCAATAATATCGGATGAACAGTCGTGATCGGGTCTCCAAAGCTCTGTACTAACGATCCAATTATCGTATGATCGATTCCAAAGCGGTATTATTCATACAATTTTCAGATCATGTGTACGGGCCATTAGAAGCAGTAATGCAAAGCAGCTTTTTGGATGGCAAGAGGCATGCATATACTGCATAACAATAAAAACAACTGATTATGAAAACTGCATAAACATGGACTCTTCACAGCAATGTCTCTGTGGCTCAATCACGGTAACCCGTGGCTGCATAGCATAGTCTCTATAAGACTCTTTAACAACAGAAAGTCTAGCTGAGTATCACGCCATCAGTAAAACAGTTGAGGACATAATCAGTTGCTTGTGATTATCCTCATAAACAGGGTTCTCCCAGTGAAGTCCAGGGTAGCTCTGGTAACATAGGGAAAAAGCTTTGAGGTATCCAAGGCCCAAAATCAAATGGCCACCCTACTGGAATTGGAGTATTAATTATAGTTAATTATAGTAGTAATTTTAACACTAATGTGGATTCTATGTTTTAGCTGGCCCAAAAAAGAAAAATCTCAATAATATTTTTTCTAGCCAGGTAATCACAAAATATTGTATCAGCCACTGTGCAGTCAGATGGTAGAGCTACTTCTGTGCATCCCCCCCCCCCCCCGAGCTAACTTTAATACTATGCTGTGAACAGTTTATGTTGTGAATAAATCTGCATAGCAGGAGAGCAATTACACACACTGCTGAATGGCCCATTATTTTCAATAAACTGAAATAGTAAAAAAACTGAGCTGTCAATGCAGGGCTTTTTTTTTTCAAAAAATAGCAAAACATAGGAATTATTGTCTCTCATTTGCTAGCAGTAGAATTACCCATTTATTTTTTTGTACATCGTGCAACATATATCTGTGACTATGTTATAATGCCTAGTTTGAGGGTACCAAAATCTCATTCTTGTAGTCCCCCAAGACAAATGTGGTTTCAGTTGCTAAAATATATTTTTTAAGTGGAGCTGGTCTTTATAAAGTCAATACCATTGGGGAGAGTAATTTGTGGCTTCTTTGGTTTGGTTTGTTTATCTGAAGAGAGAAGCAAGTAAATAATATACAGTTATGCAACTATGTGCCTTGTGTAACACATATAATGTCTGTCCCAACAGTTTTTCTCTACAATAAAATTTTGAGAGGATGAAGTGCCTTAGGAAAGTATTCATACCCCTTGAAATTTTCCACATTTTGTCATGTTACAACCAAAAAAGTAAATGTATTTTATTGGGATTTTATGTGATAGACCAACACAAAGTGTCTGGCATATAATTGTGAAGTGGAAGGAAAATTATAAAAAGTTTCTGAAAAGTGTGGCATGCATTTGTATTCAGCCCCCTTTACTCTGATCCCCATAACTAAAATCTAGTGGAACCAATTGCCGTCAGAAGTCACCTAATTAGTAAATAGAGTCCACCTGTGTGTAATTTGATCTCTGTATAGATACAGCTGTTCTGTGATGCCCTCAGAGGTTGGTTAGAGAACCTTAGTGAACAGACAGGTCAGGGATAAAGTTGTGGAGAAGTTTAAAGCATTAGGTTATGAAAAAAATATCCCAAGATTTGAACATCTCACGGAGCACTGTTCAATCCATCAGCCCGAAAATGGAAAAAGTATGGCACAACTGCAACCTACAGAGACATGGCCATCCACCTAAACTTCAAGGCCCGGGCAAGGAAAGCATTAATCAAAGAAGCAGCCAAGAGGCCCATGGTAATTCTGGAGGAGCTGCAAAGATCCACAGCTCAATTGGGAGAACTATTAGTCGTGCATTCCACAAATCTGGCCTTTATGGAAAAGTCTTGTTTGCAGTTTGCGAGACGCCATGTGGGGGACACAGCAAACATGTGGAAAAAAAGTGCTTGGGTCAGATGAGAACAAAATGGGACTTTTTGGCCTAAAAGCAAAACGCTATGTGTGGGGAAAAACTAACACTGCACATCACCCTTAACACACCACCCCCACTGTAAAACATGGTGGTGGCAGCATCATGTGTTGTGGGGATGCTTTTCTTCAGCAGGGACAGGGAAGCTGGTCAGAGTTACATAGTTACATAGTTATATAGTAGGTGAGGTCGAAAAAAGACACAAGTCCATCAAGTCCAACCTATGTGTTTGATTATATGTCAGTATTACTTTGTATATCCCTGTATGTTGTGGTCATTTCAGGTGCTTATCTAATAGTTTCTTGAAACTATCAATGCTCCCTGCTGAGACAACTGCCTGTGGAAGGGAATTCCACATCCTTGCCACTCTTACAGTAAAGAACTCTCTATGTAGTTTAAGGTTAAACCTCTTTTCTTCTAATTTTAATGACTGGCCACCAGTCTTGTTAAACTCCCTTCCGCAAAAAGGTTTTATCCCTATTGTGGGATCACCAGTACGGTATTTGTAAATTTAAATCATATCCCCTCTCAAGCGTCTCTTCTCCAGAGAGAATAAGTTCAGTGCTCGCAACCTTTTCTCACAACTAATATCCTCCAGACCCTATATTAGCTTTTTAGCCCTTCTTTGTACTCGCTCCATTTCCAGTACATCCTTCCTGAGGAATGGTGACCAGAACTGAACAGCATACTCTAGGTGTGGCCGGACCAGGGGAGAAGGGCGGGAGAATTATTGTTTTATCTCTGGAATTAATCCCCTTTTTAATGCATGCCAATATTATGTTTGCTTTGTTAGCAGCAGCTTGGCATTGCATGCTATTGCTGAGCCTATCATCTACTAGGACCCCCAGGTCCTTTTCCATCCTAGATTCCCATCCTAGTTGATGGGAAGATGGATGGCGCCAAATACAGGGCAAGCTTATAATAAAACCTGTTAGAGTCTGCAAAAGGCTTAAGACTGGGGCAGAGGTTCACCTTCCAGCAGGACAACGACCCTAAACATACAGCCAGAGCTACAATTGAATGGTTTAGATCAAAGCATATTTATGTGTAAGAATGACCCAGTCAAAGTCCAGACCTAAATCCAATTGAGAATCTGTGGCAAGACTTTAAAATTGCTGTTCGCAGATGCTCTTCATCCAATCTGACAGAGCTTGAGCTATTTTGCAAAGAAGAATGGGGGAAATTTTTACTTTCTAGATGTGCAAAGCTGGTAGAGACATCCTCAAAAAGGCGATTCTACAAAGTATTGACTCAGGGGGGCTGAATACTAAATACAGATATTTATTTGTAAAAAATATTGAAAACAATTTATAATTTTCCTTCCACTTCACAATTATGTGCTACTTTGTGTTGGTCTATCACATACAATGCCAATAAAATACATTTATGTTTTTGGTTGTAACATGACAAAATGTGGAAAATTTCAAGGGGTATGAATACTTTTCCAAGGCCCTGTAAAGAAATCTCAGGAGCAGAGCAAATATGTTGTCTCATATTCACATGGGAGAACCTTGAAAATTGTGGAAGTAATGCATAAAAAAGAAGCTGGGGGTGTATCATTCAAACAGGGTCAGAGCATATTACACGTATTGTTTCCTTATTTGACTTACCACCTAGCCCATACAAAATAGTTTCTGGACTGATGACAGTGATCTGGCATGCCCTACCTTCCAGAACTTTTTATAAGCAGTGAGGGAAAAAAAGAAAGGAATCACACTTTTATTGAGCTAAGCAGACAGCTGGGATAGATAAAGTAAAAGGAAAAAAAAAAAGACAGATATGGAGACATTGTAAGTGAGCATCGGGTGTAATGTTGTAAATACACTTCTGAAGTCGCCTATGCTCTGAAAGAAAACTTTATGGCTCCAGGTTGAAAACAGCTTCAGAATTTTGTCAAGACTGTCCATAATATCTAAACTGTCCAAATGTCTGTGATTATTCTGTGATACACGCAGACTTATTTCATACAGATGTGTTGACTGCAGTGTAGAAAAAGTAACATCTGGTTTCAAATCATTTCTTAGCACAAGGATATTTTTTAAAGTGCTAACTTGGAACAAATTTAAAAGAACAACATCTGTTAATTCAACACAATAATCAGATTTGTATAAACTACAACCCATGTCAACAAAAAATGTACTTCCAGGTTCTTTGCATAATTAAATGCTAATTGCATATTTTAAATCAACTACAAACTTAATTTATGCATGAAACAACTCATTATAATTTTAATGTAGTCTTTTTTTGTGTGTGTATAGTACAGGTTGAACTTTTCAATTTCAGCACCCTCAGGACATGGACTTTGCTGAACTAGATAATTTTCTGGATCAGTAGATGTGCTGGGATGCAGAATTCCAGACATTGGGACCACAGCCAAATTAAGACATTTTCTGAATCATGAGTGGTTCCATATCAATTACAAAGTTTATACAATGATTTAATTCTTGGGTACAGTTAAATTAATTCATTCTAGTCTCATTTATATTAGCAGATTCATATTTTGATTATATGAATGAAACATTAAAATAAAATTGACAAATAAATAAAGGTAACATTTTCCATGTATCTGGGATATTTTATGAACATTTGATTCTATTACCCAATTAGCATCTAGGGATATAGAATGCTTAGGTTCAGTTTATACTAATATTCGTTTTAAAATTGTGGAATAAAATAGTGTTGTTCAGAGCAATCAGATTACATTTTTTTTCCCAAAACCCCCCCTCCAAACAAACATTCCTGCTTTTTACTTAAAGTGAAACTTGACCCAAAAGGGAAAGTTCTGCTCTTCCTCCTCCTCCTCCCTCCTCTTCAACTTTTGGAACATTATTTTTTTGGGAGGAGCAGGTACCTAGTTTTTTTTGGACAAACCAAAAAAAGGGAAAAAAACACTGTTCCAATGCTATTTGCAGCCACCTCTTGCCTCTGTAAGCCCTTGTCCATCTAATAAACTTGTATGCTTTTAGCAAGGAATGGCATCATAATTATTACTTTTCTGTGGAACAGCACTTTTTTCCCTATTATTCCCTTTTGGTTTGTCTATGTTCTCATTGGTTATGAGTATTGGGTTAGCAGCGACCTCAGATTATGCATGTTGGACTAGTGGCTCATGCTCCTGGACCTCTGTGCATTTACCAAGTTTTTTTGACAGGCAGGTACCTAGTTTTGAGAGGCGATATGAGTAGAAGTTAATTTCCCCCTGAACGCAATCTTCTAGGACACGTCACAGGTCCCAGGAAGCCGCGGGGCCATTCACAGGGTGCAACGCGGCTCGCACATGTGCAGTGGGTACCCGGCTGTGAAGCTGCAAAGAGTCACAGCTGGCTTTCCATAGTTAATATGCAGGAGCTGGGGAACCGAAGACCAGCAAACAACCAGCCCAGGTGATGACGGCACTGGTACCTGGACAGTTGTGTGTCTGTTTATTAAAAGTAAGCAGTTACAGCTTTTGTAGCTGCTGATTTAAAAATTTTGGAAACGTGGCTGAAGACCCTCTTTAAGATAAAAATAGCTTAGTTATCTATTGTTACACATTTTCAGTTATGGGGAAAAAAATTGAAAAAAAAAACTAAAATATATACAGGGATCATCAAGCTTCTAGCTCAACTCACGTTAGGAATCAGCTGCAATCATAATGACCTATCTTCCAAAATGTCTATATTTATTCTATTTACTCCAGAATCTAATTTTACAATTTATTCTGGGACAATGCAAACCCAGATTCCCTAAACATACAGTTTTTTCAAAAAGACAATTGATGTATTGGGTATCCCTAATCTCCCAGGAAAATACCATGCAGTTTAATTGGCTCAGCTTACTAAGTATGGAATCATGGAAACACTTCTTTATGTTGACTGTTCTTAGAAACCTCAATGACAAACCCCATCATGCCATTCTCTTAAAGTTAGGGATGAAACAAAATACTTTGGTTGCCTTTCGTTCCCATACCTACCCCTACTATGTATAATTAAAACCACATTCTTTCAGGAAGCCAGCTTACTAGATTTCTGGTAGGATTAGTAGGTTTTTTTTTTTTTGGAAAGGTACTAAAGTAGGACTAAATAATCACTAATGAAATTCTGGACTGTATATTCGATGGCTCAGCTGACGATAAGCATGTGATCTTTGTTTTTTTTTTTGCTTTAGTGCTTATAATAAAGCAGTACTGCCATCTGACCAATGAAGATTTAACACACATGTGGTTATATAAAACAGGATGATAACAAATTATTTATGATAAATTGGTAGGACAGATGTTATATTATGTAAATATAATGTTGGATACATTTTTTTGGATTTATGTATCTAAAAAACCTTCTTCCAGAGGTTCTGTCAGAGGTTTCAGTCAGACCAGGTGAGCTTAGGGAAGGCATCTACTGCTGTGCTCACTCTTTAAACAACCCATGATGTCCTGAGAATTCTTTGTCTTGTGTTAATTTTTTATTTATAAAACAAAGATCCTGGGTTACCACATGCTTGTTGCGTTTTATATACAATATTGCCATTTATTGGAACTAGCACCCCAACACCTTGAAGGTGCACAATGTGTGAAAACATGCAAACATTTGTGCAGGTCCATTTTCTGGACCATTGAGGTGGATTTCCAGTCAATTTAGTTTAAGTGGTCTGCTTAACACAGTGCATTTAATGCCCCATGTTACCAAAATCCAACCCCTTGGTCACTTTTGCAGTCAAATTTGAGAAAACCCCACTATATGTTTGCTATGCATTCCCATTTTTTTTAGTATTTCTCAGGAGAAGGTGTCGTGGCTGACTACATGGTCAGAAGTCAGTCTCTCCGAAAGATGCCCATGCATGGCTCAGTTTTTTTCAATCAGCCAATGGGCTGAACAAAAAAAACCAAACCAATTCCCCCATACACATATTCAAGTAGGATATGAGAATCCTCCCCACTGTGTCTTTTTTTTTTGGAAAAGTACTAAAGTAGGACTAAATAATCACTAATGAAATTCTGGACTGTATATTCGATGGCTCAGCTGACGATAAGCATGTGATCTTTGTTTTTTTTTGCTTTAGTGCTTACAATAAAGCAGTACTGCCATCTGACCAATGAAGATTTAACACACATGTGGTTATATAAAACAGGATGATAACAAATTATTTATGATAAATTGGTAGGACAGATGTTATATTATGTAAATATAATGTTGGATACATTTTTTTGGATTTATGTATCTAAAAAATCTTCTTCCAGAGGTTCTGTCAGAGGTTTCAGTCAGACCAGGTGAGCTTAGGGAAGGCATCTACTGCTGTGCTCACTCTTTAAACAACCCATGATGTCCTGAGCATTCTTTGTCTTGTGTTAATTTTTTATTTATAAAACAAAGATCCTGGGTTACCACATGCTTGTTGCGTTTTATATACAATATTGCCATTTATTGGAACTAGCACCCCAACACCTTGAAGGTGCACAATGTGTGAAAACATGCAAACATTTGTGCAGGTCCATTTTCTGGACCATTGAGGTGCATTTCCAGTCAATTTAGTTTAAGTGGTCTGCTTAACACAGTGCATTTAATGCCCCATGATACCAAAATCCAACCCCTTGGTCACTTTTGCAGTCAAATTTGAGAAAACCCCACTATATGTTTGCTATGCATTCCCATTTTTTTTAGTATTTCTCAGGAGAAGGTGTCGTGGCTGACTACATGGTCAGAAGTCAGTCTCTCCGAAAGATGCCCATGCATGGCTCAGTTTTTTTCAATCAGCCAATGGGCTGAACAAAAAAAAAAAAAAAACAATTCCCCCATACACATATTCAAGTAGGATATGAGAATCCTCCCCACTGTGTCTTTTGGTTCTGACAACAGGACTCCCCCACTGTCAGAATACACTGATCAGCACTACCGCCCATTGGCTGCATGTGCTGATGGAAGCAACATTTTTCAACAACTTGTCTCTAACAGGAACAGGTGGCTCTGTCTGTCTGACAGTTCTGGGCTTCTTTCTCAGCTGCTTCCATCTCTGCCCACAATACACGTGTTTGTTTTTATTTCCATTTGAATGTTGTTCATTGTTATACATGTCAGTAAATTTGTACTTTTTTTACGATTACTGTTTGTGGTCCGTTCCAACTTGAGGAACCTGTTTTTTACTTGTCTCTCTGTCAGAACACAAAAGAACAGCAGGGGAGATCGCTGGACTAACGTCAAATTGTTAGTACAGCGGCTCCGACCGGAGCTGTCAGTTTTTTTTTTCATTCAACCCACTGGATTGAATGAAAAAAACTGATGGTGTGTACCAGGCTTAACCACTTTCAGACCGGACCATTTTGCTGGCTTAAGACCAGACCACTTTTTGCGATTCAGCACTGCGTCGCTTTAACTGACAATTGTGCCGTCGTGCGACGTGGCTCCCAAACAAAATTGACGTCCTTTTTTTTCCCACAAATAGAGCTTTCTTTTGGTGGTATTTGATCACCTTTGCGGTTTTTATTTTTTGCGCTATAAACAAAGAAAGAGCGACAATTTTGAAAAGAATCACATTATTTTTTACTTTTTGCTATAATAAATATCCCCCAAAAATATCGAAAAAAATGTTTTTTTCCTCAGTTTAGGCCGCAAAAGGCCACAAAAGTTATAGCGTTTACAAAATAGGGAATAGTTTTATGGCATTTTTATTAATATATATATATTTTTTAATAGTAATGGCAGCGATCAGCGATTTTTCGACTGCGACATTATGGTGGACACATCGGACATTTTTGACACATTTTTGGGACCATTGTCATTTATACAGCAATCAGTGCTATACAAATGCACTGATTCCTGTGTAAATGACACTGGCAGTGAAGGGGTTAACCAGGGGGTGGCAGTGTAGGGGTTAAGTGTGTCCTAGGGGCGTGTTACTAACCGTGGGGGGCGTGGCTGTGTGTTAGTGATCACTGATCTCTTCTCCAATCACAGGGAGCAGAGATCTGTGTCACTTGTTGCTAGGCAGAATGGGGAGATGCTGTTTACTTCCGCATCTCCCCGTTCAGCCTTCCATGAGATGATTGCGGGCATCCCCGCGGTGATCGAGTCCGCGGGACCCCCGACCGGACTCACGGAGGTCCCGATCGGCGAGCACATCTGTGTGCGCTGGTCAGGAAGTGGTTAAGGCTGCCCTCATTAACATACAATGCAAGAATCCTAGCCTATAAATATTTAATCCTTTGTTAGGATAGACAGTATTCACATCAAATTAGAAATGATAATATATATCTGCTTGCATAGTGCAGACAGTATTAATTATGGCAAACATGGTTGCCCAGCCCCCTCATTAACTAAGAGAACTATGTAGGATTTTCCTTGTTTAAGGGTTCAGAATAGGTCATCTAAAAAAATAAGCTGCATTTTTTAAACATTTTTTAATTATGCTATGTAAATGGGGACATGTAACAAATATAAAGTACGTTTTTATCCCAATTTGGCTGCAAAAGTAGAAATACATATTACTTGCAATTTTATTCAGTGTTCATTTTGTTTTCTGTGTTCATAGCTGCTCTTTCAGTGCTCATTGCACAAATTAGACTAAAATCAGCAATCTGTGTTTCCCATTGCTACGGTGTAAAACTACAGAAAGCAGCTGGAAATAAACTGCAACACTCTACTTTTTAAGCAGGAAAAGCAATTCATACGAAAGAAAGTGCAGAGACAGCAATCAATTAAAAGTGCGTCATGCACAAAGAAACCAAACTAAAGAGCTAAGCTTGCCATAGAAATGAGAAGACAAGTGTCAGCTGGATTGGGCAGCAATCCTTTCTCTAGGGGGTCAGGCATATGACAGGCAGTCTGATCTGTTCTGATCATTATAGTTTCCTGAGAGGCAAGCAGCAGCAGCAGCAGCAGCAGCATCTGACTACACCACTCTCTAAACTGCCCAAATTCTCCAAAGACTATAGGCCCGTACACACAATCAGAAAATCGGAAGTAAAATTTCATCCGACAAACGATCTGATGATTTTCTGATCGTTAGTATGGTGCTTTCGACAACCGATTCCGAATTTTCGGACGACAAAAACTGGATGCGCAGGCTATAATTTTTTTTTGTATGGGAACACAACGTCCGATTTTCGTTTAATTAGTACAGTTTTTGTCTGAAAAAAATCGTAAGAGCAAGACTATGCATGTCCAGAAACGAAAGAACACATTCAAAACAATTTAAACTCATCACATCGCTTCTGAAGTTGGATTCTGACGTACGAGAATTTTCATATGTTGCGTAACCTCTTTACTTTCGATATGAGATTAGCATGCTACAAAATCAGACAAAAATATGTCTGATAATCTGATCGTGTGTACTCTGCTATAAACACTCAATGAAGGTCTCTGCACATCCAACTGTCATCCAACTGTCATCTGAGATCTATAAGCACCCCAAATGATAAAGGACCCTTTACACTATTGTACTGTATAAACACACACACGCTATGCAGGGTGTGTCACTATTCATTTGAATAAGCAGCTTAATGCTTTTTGTAGTGCACTGCCTGTGTTGTGCACGTCCACTGGAAAGGTGCGTTGGGGGCACAATTAAATTTGGTTGTGCATCACATCAATGCACATAATGCACATTTTGTGCTACCTGTAACATGCATTCTGGTAACTTGGGTATTACTGCAATTCGATACTGTTAATAGGCCCTTAATCTTAAAATGTAAACTGCACGAAACAAAGTTTGCCATCAATTGCTGATGCTGGCATCTTCTCCCTTGCTTCTTCTAGTGCTGGTCTTAAACTGGCCTTGTATGGATTAAAATTCAGCAGGCACAACAGGGATCAGCTCAATTTCTAACCAAGTGTAGCCACTGCAGTTGATCACCCTGTCTGATAAAAGCCTGCAAGTAATAGTGCTGATCTAAAGTTCCTGGTGAATATCACCCCCATCCACCACTTTGAGTTGTGATTCTGTGCATCAACACCCTCACCGAAGGCTGGAAGGCTCGCTAACCAGCTCACATGGACCTCTCACTACAAGAGGTCAAAAACTCTTGTGGCTCCATACCCAGCTAAGGACCTTTTAGAACTTCAGAGGATCTTCAAGCATTGACATACCAATCTCTACTTCAGTGAAATGTCGCTGGTGTTGACATCTTCTCCTCAACTTCTTATGGTGATGCGGTCTTTAGTCATCTAAATTGGCCAGCACAACTCCTGTGCATGCAGATAAAAGTTAAATTATCCCAGCACATGACAGAAGTTGAAATTGTACACTGAGCTGCCAATACGTAACACAATGCGGCTGACTTACTAAAACTGGAGAGTGCAAAATCTGGTGCAGACTTTTTAGTATGTCAGCCACATTGTGTTACAAATAGGCAGCTCAGTGTACAATTTCAACTTCTGCTATGTGCTGGGATAAACTTCTATCTGCATGCACAGGAGTTGTGCTGGCCAATTTAGATGACTGAAGACCCCATCACCATAAGAAGTCAAAGAGAAGATGTCAACACCAGCGACATTTCACTGAAGTAGAGATTGGTACGTCAATGCTTGAAGTTCTAAAAGGCCCTGGCTGTGTATAGAGCCACAAGCGTTTTTGACCTCTTGTAGTGGGAGGTCCATGTGAGCTGGTCGATGAGACTTTGGTGGTGGTGTTGATGCACAGAATCACAGCTCAAGGTGGTAGATGGTGGTGATATTCAACAGGAACTTTAGATCAGCACTATTGCCTGCAGACTTTTAATTGGACAGGGTGGTCAACCGCAGTGGCTACACTTGGTTTGAAATTCAGATGGTCCCTGCTGTACTGGCTGATTTTTTTATTCCATGCAAGGCCAACTTAAGACCATCGCTATAAGAAGCAAGGGAGAAGATGCCAGCACCAGCAATTGATGGCAAACTTTGTTTCGTGCAGTTTACATTTTAAGATTAAAGGGTAAGTTCACCTTTACAGAAAAATCTGTAAGGTGAACTTACACAGGACCCCCACCTCCCCCCTGTCCCCCTGACCGGGCCCTGGTTTTTTTCTTGTTCTGAGCCCCGGTATAGCAGCCTCACGGCTTCGGCGCTTAGAAATCCCTGGAGCTTTATCTCCTAAACGTACCCTGTCAGGAGGAACATTTAGGAGCATTCTAATTGGACACATGGGTGGCGCCGACCAATCAGAACCCACGTAGCCCATCCTCTCATTGAGGGAAGAAGAAGAGAGAAAGCTGAGAGGATTTCTAAGTGCATGGTCACCAGGGGGGTGGCGAGGTGGGGGTCCTGTGCAAGTTCACCTTACAGATTTTTCTGTAAAGGTGAACTTACACTTTAAGGACCTTCTAACAGCATCGAATTGCAGTAATACCCAAATTACCAGAATGCATGTTACAGAATGCACAAAATGTGCATTATGTGCGTAGGTGTGATGCCCTGGCTGGGTATGGAGCCACAAGCTTTTTTGACCTCTTGTAATGAGAGGTCCATGTGAGCTGGTAAGCGAGCCTTTCAGCCTTTGGTGGTGGTGTTGATGCACAGAATCACAACTCAAGGTGGTGGATGGTGGTGATACTCTCCATGAACATCAGTATTTGTCACTTGTGGACTTTTTTTTTCTATTTTTATTTCTTTTAACTAGCGCAACTCAGTATAAGTTATACAATATTGGGACGGTGCTGATATCTCACAGATGAGTTACTGCTTGTATAACTTTTTTACATTGTTTTATTTTGTTACACATCTAGCACGGTTATTTCATTTTTTTGCTGATCTGTATATGCTGACAGTAGTTAAGTCCCCCTACTCACAGATTACAGTAGTGCAGCATGGAGGATTCCCCCACCCACATCAAATGTGTGGATTGGGGAATTGGTTTAGTTTTTTAATTTAACCTGCTGGTTAAATAAAAAAAAGTGAGCTATGTATAGCCAGCTTTAGGCCATCTCCTAGATTGTAAGCTCTAATTAGCAGGGCCCTCTAAATTCCTCCTGTATTCAATTGTATGGTAACTGTGCTGTCTGCCCTCATGTTGTAAAGCACTGCGCAAATTGTTGGCGCTATATAAATCCTGTATAATAAAAAATAATCTTGATTGACCAGTGTGACGTCACTCCAGCCAATGACGAAATTCATCTCAACACACTAGCACTGTGCCAAAAAAGCAAACTGAGCTGTGCATGCACACGGACAGGTAAGTTGATTCTATTGCAGAAGAGACACGCAATGCAAAAGAGATTGCCTGTTTCAAATTTTTTTATTTTTTTATTTAGTTTCGCTTTTGTATGATTTCATCTACAAAAGTCTTTGAATTCTGTCTGATGAAGACATTTTTGAAAGCCTCTGTAAAATAGATACAAGGATGATTTTTAATATAAGCATACAGTACTACATATGATGTATTCTAGTAAAAGCAGTGATATCATTTTTCATATGCATAACTTATCTCCATAAGGATTTCAACATCATTTTCTCATTGTGGATAAAGTGCTGATCTGTTTGTATCCGTGACCTGGCTGTTAATAGTGGCTTGGTTTCTTGGATGCTGTTTTCCTTGTTTATTGATTTTATGTAAGCAAAATATGATTGACTTATTCCAGCTGTAAGCATTGCACATGTCTTGGCAGAGCACTGTTATAAACATGTTGAGTAATTGCTATAATATAATATAGAAAAAAAATAAAGGTCATTCAAATGTCACTAAGAAAAAGATATAATAATGCCAAATATTACATGATGGCATTAGTAGATGTTATGTCATTGTTCTGTAAAAAAAAAAAAAAAATAGGGATCATTAGCTCATAACAGTATTCAAATCCACAAATACTTGGTAAGGACGTTAGACTGTAAGCTTATAAACCGACTGTGATTGAAATAAATGGCTCCATGTACACGTTAAATTAAAGTATAGCATGTCAGAGCTGCATTCATCTGATAAATAATAAATACATGCTTTCTTTCCTTGTTTCTCTCTTTGCCTTTTAAACGATAAATTAATACATTTTCCCATTTGAAGTTCAGTTTATGATCTGCAGGTGGTGCTGCAGAGCCAGACTTTTTAGCCCTTTGAATTTCGGGGTAAATAAGTAAAAAAAAAACAGGAATGTCATTAATCCGCATTGAATTGAATTTAAAAAAAACTTAACACTAAAACACTAAAAATATATTTACCTTTATATGAGATATAATGATGTGGCACACACACAGAATAATTTTTCTAAAACATCCCCATTAACTAGAAATACTTTTAACAAATTGGTTGGACTTCCAGTGACCCCCAAGTGTACAGTGTATGAAGTTATAAAGGATCATTTGAAAACATGATGCTCTGCTGAATTAATTAATTAAGCATTAATGAATGCTTCAAATCTGAAGTGTACTGTACATCCAGCCAAATTGTATTTATAAAACTGGGGATGGAGTGGGAAAATGTTATAATACATAACTTTTTTTCTGCTATCCAGTAGAGATTTGTCCCCTCACTTACCACAATAGTTTCATCAGAAAGAAACTGAAAAAAACATTGTCATTGTGACCGTAAGAAAATGTGTGACAGGGTCAATTTTATAAAAAGGCGGTCGTTTTTTTTTTTTTTTTTGTGAAGAGTGAATTTAAAAGGGAATAGAAGGGCATAGATATCCTATACTGGAGAGTATAGATAGATAGATAGATAGATAGATAGATAGATAGATAGATATAGGCATGCACACAGTGAATGAACACACTGAGTGATCTGTACCGATCGCTCCTGTCTTCATTATTAACTGAAGCTTAGTAAACTATGTTTATTGCAGGCTGCTGAGAAAGTGGCTGGGGAATCACTATCCTCAGTTTCTTTCTCTGTCTCGAAAAATAGACATTAGGGGTCTGTTTAGACCCTTAATATTTCACCAAAGCCGCATATCAGGGGCTCTTAAAAAAAAATTATAAAAACATTAATTACTGTAAACAAAATGTAAAATTAAAAAATAAAATAAAAAATACTGACTCCATCCACTGCCCTACTGACACCAAGCTTATAATATATATATATATATATATATATATATATATAGAGAGAGAGAGAGAGAGAGAGAGAGAGAGAGAGAGAGAGAGAGAGAGAGAGAGAGAGAGAGAGAGAGAGAGATAGATAGATAGATAGATAGATAGATAGATAGATAGATAGATAGATAGATAGATAGATAGATAGATAGATAGATAGATAGATAGATAGATAGATAGATAGATAGACAGATAGATAGATAGACAGATAGAGATAGATAGATAGATAGATAGATAGATAGATAGATAGATAGACAGATAGACAGATAGATAGATAGATAGATAGATAGATAGATAGATAGATATACATATAGATAGATAGATAAATAATAGATAGATAGATAGATAGATAGATAGATAGATAGATAGATAGATAGATAGATAGATAGATAGATAGATAGATAGATAGACAGATAGATAGACACCTTTTTTTTCAAAGCAGTGACAGTAATAATATTGCACAAAGCACAGTAATACATATTTCTCAATCACATTTGCATTTTTAAATATACCGTTCTTCTTGCAATAGAAAATAGTTAACTATGAAAGGATTTACCTTTTTCATGTATTTATTACATGATTAAAAAGAGCTGTCATGTGTTATCTTTATGAAAGATATACCATAGATATGTACCTGACATTTTTAACATATTTTTTAGCATGTCATTTGTACAGGGCTTTGGTGCAAGCTGGAGGGGGATAAAGAGTGTAGAACAAGAATGGATCCTCCGATGGATGGAACAGAATGCAGCACAGAAAAGGTACTGAAATGTTACAATGTCTGTCAGGTTTTTATTTTGTCTTTCTGCCTTCTCCGATTTACTTTGCTTTTGTCTCTGGGTCAAAGCAAGGGAGTATATCTAAAGCTTTTTTTTTTTTTTTTTCATTTTGGATAGATTAGGAAAATATGTAAACCATGCCAGTTTTTTTTTTTTGCCATCTGTGTCCCATTGGGGAAATTTCCGTTCACTTCCTATCCTATAGTCACAACAAGATTTGATAGGAATACATTCAACAGTGACAGCTGTCGCAGAAACATACACTATATTACCAAAAGTATTGGGACACCTGCCTTTACACACACACACACATGGGGATGGCCCCTTGCTGTTCCAACATGACTGCGCACCAGTGCACAAAGCTAGGTCCATAAAGACATGGATGAGCGAGGATCTTAACTGGCCTGCACAGAGTCCTGGCCTCAACCCAATAGAACACCTTTGGGATAAATTAGAGACTTGAGCAAGGCCTGACGCTTGTAAAAGTGTGTGGTGCGTTTAGCGATGTCAAGAATTTGGACATTATTTCATTTCATTGGCCAATAATTTATTCTGGCTATTGAAACAAATTAACACTGAAACGGTAACCGCTCCTACCATTAATGCGCGTTTAGCCGAGTTTACAAGCGCCAAGATTTGATCCTTGTATGGGCAGGCTGATTGTGCCCAAGTCGATCCATCGACTGACTTGAGTACAACCAGCATGTCAGATTTTTAGCATGTGATTATTACAAGCGGCTATAACCGTTAACAATAATCACTGTGTTCTCCCGGCAGGGACGGCTCCCTGCGCCCCCCCCCCCCCCCACACACACACTGGCAGAACACAATAGCTCCATAACAGTAATGCCATGTACACACGATAGGATTTTCCGACAAGAAAATCCATGTTTTTTTTCCGACGGATGTTGGCTCAAACTTGTCTTGCATACACACGGTCACACAAATCTTGTCGGAAATTCCGAACGTCAAGAAGGTGGTGACGTACAACACGTACGACGAGCCGAGAAAAATGAAGTTCAATAGCCAGTGTGGCTCTTCTGCTTGATTCCGAGCATGCGTGTAACTTTGTGCATCAGAGTTGGGTACACACGATCGGAATTTATGACAACAGATTTTGTGTGTCGGAAATTCAGATGGAAAATGTCCAATGGAGCCTACACATGGTTGGAATTTCCGACAACAAGCTCTCATTGAACATTTTCCGTCGAAAAATCCTATCGTGTGTATGGGGCATTACTGTTGAGGGGGGGAATCGAGCAATTTTCTTTCTTGCAACAAGTGGCTACAGGAAAGAAGATCACATCATCTATGGCCTCCCTAAGACTATGGGGATGATTTACCACAAGAGGACAGAATGTTTACTTTGCAAGTGAATTTTTACTTATCTTAGTGAATGGCATGAAGCTAAATGAATATTCACATTGTAAAAAATACCAATCATGTGCAAGTATAAATCAAAAAACAGGATTTGTGCTGTCATATGACTGGATGATTGACATCAGCAGCGTTTCATTTTATTCACTAAGCTATGTGAATTTCCACTTTGTAAAGTGAACATACTCTACTCCTTTGGTAAATCAAGTTCAATATGTAAACCCCGCTTTTACTGAAGCTGTAGTACTAATGTAGGTGTTTTCAGTTTTACATTGATACAGTGCTTGAGATGTAGCCTCCGTATTTTTAGTTTTTAATTTATTTATTTACATCATATATGTATGCTTTGTCCTTTGTACTTTTGTGCATATTTGGAAACAGGAATCAGAATTTGGCTTATTCACAAACCTTTAGGAAAAGAACTGTATTGTTCTAATTGATGTATTTTCATTGCCTTTTGAATAACTCTCTTCTGGTTTATGTTTCAGCAATATGATAAAGCCAGCATTTAGGAGAAATTGTTGTTCTGCTTTTATTGATTGCTGTCATGTGGTTTCTTTCATTATACAATCCCAGCTGCATAATGTCTAACATTACGCATTTACCTTTAAGCACTACTTACAGACATAAAGAGGATTCTGTTTTATGTAGGCTAATTCTAAAATAAATCTAAAAAAAAACATTTCAATTGAATCCAAGCTACATGTTATTTAAAAAAACAAGAAGAAACCTAGAAGTTTTACCACATTATCACAGTGTATATATCTATTAGTATATTTATCTATTAGTAGATAAAATGTACCTAGGCATCCACAAATCTTTGTGGATTTGCTAGTGTGCTTTAGATTATTAATGTGTTAATTTCTGATTCAACCTCACCTTTCCAACAGATGGCTGTGTATTCTTATCAAGTACACTTAGATATGTCTCACAATCCATAGCTGATTTAATGACTGCAAGCTGCCTTGGCCCTAAGGCCCCATGCACACGAGATGCAGATGCAAACTCTGCTGAACGCGTGTTTTAAAAAGCAGAAACCTGCGTTTAAAAACGCGCGTTTTGCTGTGTTTTCATGCCGCGTTTAGACGCGTTTAGACGCCTTTGCGTCTATAAGCATTTGTAAAGATAACATCATATAGACCCTCCCCAAGCTCAGAAAGCATGTATTATTAACTATTTCTGCCATTTTGATCAGAGTGATCAGCAGTAGCAGAGAGAGCAGTTGTACACTTGCATTTGCCTCTCTTTCTGTGTTTTTTTTTTTTAAATGGATCCCATATTGAATATATGTCAGGAAATGCTCCTGATGTTGCTCTTGATGCGGCAGCAATGTCGTCGCAAATTTGCATGAGAGGTCCAGAATCAGAGCTTGTCGATATTGGACCCATCCGTTGATGGCACAGCGAATGTCCGTTGGATATTTCACAAACATGTGTGCATTAGTGAGTATATATGCTCTATGAACTCTAAACTAATTACCACATTTTAAACCAATTTTTCTAGTATTTTTTATGGTTTACCATCATATTTCTGAGTTTTCTGGTCCAAAAAATTGGGTTCCTTTTAAAAAGGCTTATAAACGCAAACGCGGCTAAACGCAGGTGCCTGCCTTTAGCCGCGTTTAGCTGCGTTTTGCGTCTGAAACACGGAAAAGCAAAGTGTCTGAACGCATTTTTTTGTTTCTGGAAAAACGAGGTTAAACGCAACTGCATAAAAACAGGAAAAAACTAGACTGTGTACATGGACACATAGGATAACATTGCATGCGTTCAGGGGCAGTTGAAAAAAGTGTCCAACTGCCTCTGAACGCGCGTTTAACAGCGTCTCGTGTGCATGAGGCCTAAAGCAGCAAAACAACCCCAAACCATAACTTTACACCACCATGCTTCACAGTTTGTATGATGTTCTTTTCCTGAATTGCTTTCAGAGGGGGCACCAAATATTGTAGTGCTGCGGTGGCCAAAAAAAAACTATCTTTGATTCGTCAGTCCACAGCACATTTGCAGGAGGTGCGGTTTTTGTCTACATGTTCAATGGCAGACTGTAGTCTTGCTCTAACATTCTTTTTAGATAGCAAAGGCTTTTTTCCTGGAAATTTCCCTTGTAGGTTAAATTAGTGCAATTTTTTTTCAGATTGAAGATGCATGTACTTTACTGTTCTAAGAGTTTTCTGCAAATCATATGATTATATTTTTGGGCTCTCTGAGACTTTTTTTTTTTACAATATAATTTTTATTAAAGGATTTTTTTTTTCTTTTAGCATGAAGTGGTCAGCTCTTGGGCCTGCCAGTTCAGGACAAATTAGCAATCATTTGAAATGTACACCACTTGTAGATTATTTTCCTTAAAGTGGAAAAATTGGTTTCAAATATTTTTGTGATCTTTTCAAATCTTGCGCCAGACTCCTAGGCATCCACAACCTTCTTTCTTAGAGCCTCAGAGCAGGGGTCTCAAACTGGCGGCCCTCCAACTGTTTGCGAAACTACAAGTTCCACAAAGGCATTGGAGAGCTGACAGTTACAAGCATGACTCCCAGTGTCTTTTCACAAAACAGCTGGAGGGCCGCCAGTTTGAGAACCCTGCCTTAGAGAGGTCTTTTGTTCTTGGTATGATGACACCACACACGTCAATTGTAAAGAGACCAAACCCTAGCTATTTAACCACTTGCCTACCAGGCAAGCCATTTTTCAGCTTTCAGCGCTGTTGCATTATGAATGGCAATTGCGCAGTCATGCACCGCTGTACCCAAATACAATTTTTATAATTTTTTCCCCACAAATAGAGCTTTCTTTTGGTGGTATTTGATCACCTCTGCGTTTTTTATTTCTTGCGCTATAAACAAAAGAAGGGGGACAAGTTTGAAAAAACACTATTTTTAACTTTTTGCTATAATAAATATCCAATTTTTTTTTTTTTTTAAACAAATTTTTTCCTCAGTTTAGGCTGATGCGTATTCTTCTACATATTTTTGGTAAAAAAATTCGCATTAAGCGTATATTGATTGGTTTACGTAAAAGTTATAGCGTCTACAAAATAGGGGATAGATTTATGCATTTTTTTTTTTAACTAGTAATGGCGCCGATTTGCGATTTTTATTGTGACTGCGATATTGCGTCAGACAGATCAGACACTTTTGACACATTTTTGGGACAATTCACATTTATACAGCGATCCATGCTATAAAAATGCATTGATTAATGTATAAATGTGACTGGCAGGGAAGGGGTTAACACTAGAGGAGTTAATATGTTCCCTATAGGTGTGATTCTGACTGTGGGGGGAGGGGACTGACTGGGGGAGATGAACGATCGGTGTCCCTATGTACAAGGGACACACCATCGGTCTCCTCTCCTCTGACAGCACATGGATCTGCCTGTTTGGCCGCGCAATCTTCTGGGACCTGTCATGTGTCCCAGATGATTGACAAGAGGGAGGGGGCAGAGCTGAGCCCTTCCTGCACCAAGGGGAAGTGATGTCAAGAGCCCAGGCACTGAAGGAGGCAGACTATGAGGGACCCCCTAGCAACAGCCATTTAGAGGTGAGTAAAAATTTTTTTTTTCCAAATGTTTATTTTAAATTTTTTTTAGGCACGTTCATGAATTATAATTTTTTTGGGTGGAACGCCACTTTAACCGCTTCCTGACTGGCGCACACACATATACATCGGCAGAATGGCACGGACAGGCATAAGGGCGTACAGGTACGTCCCTTTGAATATTCCGCCGTGCCATCGTCTGCGCGCCGCCAGGACGTCGAGACCCGCGTGAGTCCGGTTGCGGGTCCCGCTGACTCGATCGTCGCGGGGATAAGATGTTGAAAAACTGCCAACAAGAGAATGATAGGAGTGTTGGCCCCTAACCTCACTGTTCTTTTTTCATCCATGCTTCTGGCTACCATATGACTGCTTTCACACTGAGGCGCTACAGCGCTAAAAAAATAGCCTCTCCTGTCTCTACTGTGTGAAATCCCGAGTGCTTTCACACTGGAGCAGTGCGCTGCACCTTTGCAGCGCTCTAGGAGCGTTGTTTTGAAATCAAGGCGCCTTGCGGGCGGGTTTAACCCTTTTTTGGCTGCTAGCGGAGGTTAAAAGTGCCCCGCTAGCGGCCAAATAGCGCCGCTAAAATGACGGTAAATCGCAACTAAAAATAGCACCGTTTTACCGCCGACGCCCCCCCCCCCCCGCCAGTGTGAAAGTAGCCTCAGGATGATGCCCCTCATTAAGCAGTAAATCTACTATATATATTGTTATTGTTATTTGACAACTCGTCATTACCTGTTGGTTTTTGTTGGAGGGCTATAATAGTTTTTCTTATGCCTGAGGGTTTATTCTGCATACAAACTCATGCCTTACTCTATCTCTTCTTTTCCCTCATACCTTTTATGCTGATGTTATTTCCATATTGAGTTGGAGGGAGGGCAGGGGTGGAAGCTCAGACTGCTTGTCTGCTAGATCCTGCCCCTGGTGTATTGCTTTATCCTAGCTCTCAGACTGCTCCAATTGGTGGAGGGGCATGGCTGGGGGAGAGCAGCAATGGATATCCTGTAACTAATCAATGGGGACACTATGTCAGCCACTTCGTAGAATTCTCCACCCTGGCATCGGATGTCACCATCAACCTCCCATCAACCTCTCACTGATTGGAAAGAGGAGGTGTGGCTTGGGGCCAGACAAATATCAGCCAATAGGATATTGTTTGGGCCATGATTAGCCGCTGCAGGCAAGGAGAATTAAAGCTCCCTTCCCTATGTCATTCCTCTTCCTGGCTAGTTGTACAGGTTACATATGCAGCAGATATGCATATTATGTCTTATTTTCCTCTGTGTGAGATGTGTTTCTGACTGTGGCTGACTGACTGATTATCCTCTCTTCTTATCTAATTTAGCTAATTCTTAGATATGAACCTGCCCACAAAAATAACACTAAAGAAACACAAAAAGTTAAAGGTAGTTTCATCTGAAACGCTATAACATTTTAGGGAAAAGAGCGCTGGACAGAATCTATTAGACCAGTCTGTAGATGAAGGCTCCCTGCACCATGCCAGGTCGCTCCATTCCAGCAAGCACTTGTCAGCCAGTCATAGGTTACACAAATATCGACACTCTGCGAGGTTTACTAAGATGCATTCACATTTATTAACAGTTGTAGACAAGAAAGGTCTCTCAGTTTGTTTCCAATTCTGCAAACTTATTTGCTAGGCCTGTAGGGCTCAATTCTTGTCTGGGAGATCAAGTTTTTGGTGGATGCCTCAAAAAGGTATCACAATACAAAGACACAGAGGCAAATGAGGTTTGTACTTTTTTTTTCAAGCAGTGATAGAATGTGTGCAGGAATTTTTCCATACCAAGGCATTAGCATCCAGGAAAAGAGGTATACAGTATGTTTCTCAGAGGAGGATTCCAGTCTACCTCCAGCACCCAGATTTGAAATTGATTTGTTTTCAGAATAATCACAGTCAAAATAAGGTGAATGCTCATCAGTGCAACTCTTCTCTAATTGGCTGAGGTGGAGGGACTAATGGATGGAGCCACAATCTCCACCTCAGCCAATCAGAGGAAGCATTATATTAATTTTCATAGTACAAAGTTCCCTGTGAATGGCTGACTTGGGCTTGAATTATGTTACCTTGAAGTTCCATCTGTCCACCCTTTTCTTCATAGGTCAAAATATACAGCAGGGCCATCTTAAGAGCGTGATAGGCCCCCGGCAATACAGTTGTGAGTAGTTACTACAGCAAGGTGTTGACTTGGGCTTGAATTATGTTACCTTGAAGTTCCATCTGTCCACCCTTTTCTTCATAGGTCAAAATATACAGCAGGGCCATATTAAGAGCGTTATAGGCCCCCGGCAATACAGTGCACTGGGGCCCTGTCTACACGATCACGCACGAGAATAAAAATGCAAATTATCAATAAGGCTATATTTGTTGGTACTTCCAACAAAATCAGTGTTTAAACATTAACACAACGTTTGGACAATAGAGTTTGATGGGCACAGTGGCAGCGTTTGATGGGCACAGCGACAGCGTTTGGGCACAGTGGCAGCGTTTGATGGGCATAGTGGCTGCGTTTAATGGGCACAGTGGCAGCTTTTGATGGGCACAGTGGCAGCTTTGATGGGCACAGTGGCAGTGTTTGATGTGCACAGTGGCTGTGTTTGATGGGCACAGTGGCCGCTTTTGAGGGGCACAGACAGTGGCTGTGTTTGATGCACAACTTGAACTTACTTAAGTAGACATTGTTAGACTTACTTGAGGCCACCGGCCTGGTGCAGTACAGTGTGTCACTCACAGCAGCAAGGCAGCACCAGCTATCAAGGGCCATCTTTCCACTCCACTCCCTCTCCATGCTGTCTGAAGAACATGGCAGAGGTGGGCGAAGCCTGTTCACTAGCCACTGGGGCAGCCGTGGTGCGCTATGAATGTTGGGACGGTCTCTGATTGATGTCACTGGTTGCTAGCTAGATGCCGGCCGGCGAAGTGAGCAACCAGTGCAGTCAGTCAATTTAAGCAGCAGATTGCAGCACTGAGGATTAGCCCTGGATGGGGCCCTCCAGACCAGTGGGGCCCCCGGGCAACTGCCCAGCATGCCTAGTGGAAAAAACGGCCCTGATATACAGTCAATCCCATGGTATTGCAGTGAGAAGCGGGAGAGGTCATCACAGTTCAGGCAACATGAAATCTTTTTGTTTTTCCCTCAAGCTCAAAGAAGGGTACAGCTCCACCTGTCTTCTTGGTTAATTAAAAACATCCAGCTGGCCTTCAAGTCCATAGGTCTTTCCCCTCCCTCAGAGGTACAGGCTATCCTCACAAGAGGAATGGTGAAATTTTGGGCAAGCTATAAAAAAGTGCCTGTCGAGACTTTTTCTAAGACTGTGAGTTGGAGTACATCCAACACCTTTCTTCCCAAATATAACCTGGACATCAGATTTGGCTTTGATAAATCTCTAGGTGCTTTTGTTCCATCAGCTGTTTCCTTCAATTGTTGCGTGTTTTTTTCCTCCCTCTTAATATTGCTAGTATGTTCCTTTCTAAGTTGACATGAGAAGGGCATGGATATGGAACCTTGTTACCTTAAACTTATCGAAATGTTCCATTCCTGGCTCCTCCTCATTTGAGTCATTCGTCCCCAGCCTTATGGCCATCGTAAGATCTTGTGATGGAACATTGAAGTTAGAGGCTAACACACCTTTTCTCCCTATCTAAGAGTTGCCCCAAGGGGGGTCAGAATGGTAGAGCTGACCTTTAAGAGGCTAGCATGAAGAGAAGCTAGGAAAGGAAAATTACTATAAATTTACATGTACCAAGTTTATGTAATGTATATATTGTGTATGTCCAGTCGCCAAGTTCATTTAATGGCTTTTTTCTCACATTTATTCAAAAGAAAAATGTTTCCCTCATGGGGGTTTTAGCACCAATCAGAACAGGACACAGAACACAGCCTCCTGGCTATCACGGTCTGTTCAGGCTCCTTGTCTGTTTCATCACAGCCACCAACTCTCTCACAGAGGCTTGACCAGTACACAGACTGCTCCCTTACCTCACACCTGTCTCCTGGCATTGCCTTAAAATGTTAGCCTAGACTTGCACCAAATACAGTATATTGGGATTAGTGGAGAAATATTTTATTGCCTACCTTTTCTAATGCAAGGTTTAGCCTCTCCTGGAAAGAAGTCACCATCTGAAGCACTAAAGACGTTTTATGAAGTGTAGCAGTAACATCTGCACATGCCATTGTTTCCCTGTTATTTTTTGCGTGCATACGCTGTTGTACCTGCAAGTGGCTATGTACAGTATCTTACAAAAGTGAGTACACCCCTCACATTTTTGTAAATATTTTATTATATCTTTTCATGTGACAACACTGAAGAAATTACACTTTGCTATAATGTAAAGTAGTGAACGTACAGCTTGTATAGCAGTGTACATTTGCTGTCCCCTCAAAATAACTCAACACATAGTCATTAATGTCAAAACCGCTGGCAACAACAGTGAGTACAAATTGGGCCCAATTACCCATTTTCCCTCCCCGGTGTCATGTGACACGTTAGTGTTACAAGGTCTCAGGTGTGAATGGGGAGCAAGTGTGTAAAATTTGGTGTTATCGTTCTCTCTCTCTCATACTGGTCACTGGAAGTTCAACATGGCACCTCATGGCAAAGAAAAGAGTTGTTGCTCTACAGTAAAATAACCTAGGCTATAAGAAGTTCCCTGAAACTGAGCTGCAGCATGATGGCCAAGACCATACAGTGGTTTAACAGGACAGGTTCCATGTAGAACAGGCCTCGCCATGGTCAACCAAAGAAGTTGAGTTCACATGCTCAGCGTCATTTGTCTTTGGGAAATAGACATATGTGTGCTACCTGCATTGCTGCAGAGGTTGAAGGAGTGGGGAGTCAGCCTTTCAGACCATATGCCGCACACTGCATCAAATTGATCTGCAGGGCTGTTGCCCCAAAAGGAAGCCGTTTCTAAAGATGATGCACAAGAAAGCCTGCAAACAGTTTGCTGAAGACAAGCAGACTAAGGACATGGATTACTAGAACCATGTTCTGTGGTCTGATAAGGTTCAGATGGTGTCAAGTGTGTGTGGCAGTAACCAGGGGAGGAGTACAAAGACAAGTATGTCTCACCTACAGTCAAGCATGGTTGTGGGAGTGTCATGGTCTGGGGTTGCATGAGTGCTACCTGCACTAGGGAGCTACAGTTCATTGAGGGAACCATGAATGCCAACATGTACTGTGACATACTGAAGCAGAGCATGATCCCCTCCCTCTGGAGACTGGGCTGCAGGGCAGTATTCCAACATGATAACGACCCCAAACACACCTCCAAGATGATTACTGCCTTGCTAAAGAAGCTGAGGGTAAAGGTGATTAACTGGCCAAGCATGTTTCCAGACCTAATCCCTATTGAGCATCTGTGGGGCATCCTCAGACGGAAGGTGGAGGAGCGCAAGGTCTCTAACATCCACCAGATGTTGTCATGGAGGAGTGGAAGAGGATTCCAGTGGCAACCAGTGAAGCTCTGGTGAACTCCATGCCAAAGAGGGTTGGGGCAGTGCGGGAAAATAATGGTGGCCACACAAAATATTGACACTTTGGGCCCCATTTGGACATTTTCACTTAGGGCTGTACTCACTTGTGTTGCCAGCGGTTTAGACATTAATGGCTGTGTGTTGAGTTATTTTTAGGGGACAGCAAATTTACACTGTTATACAAGCTGTACACTCACTAATTTACATTGTAGCAAAGTGTAATTCCTTCAGTGTTGTCACATGAAAAGATATAATAAAATATTTACAAAAATGTGAGGGGTGTACAGTACTCACTTTTGTGAGATACAGTATATATATATATATATATATATATATATATATATATATATATATATATATCAGCAAATAAACTCCAGAAATGTTTTAGTTGAGTCATGATAGATTTGCACCATTGTAAAAGCTTAGCTGGTGCTTGGGAACATAGCTAATGGACTTAGAAGGATTGATGTAATTGATACCCATAGTAATTTTGTCTAATCAGGAAAAGCACTTTATGATTAATTACTTCAGTTGCAGAACATACAAAAATATTGCAGGTCATCAGTTACTGTACTTGGCTTCATAATGGTTTCTTTCTTTTTGCTATGTGTAAATTAATATTAATGCAATCTGAGAATATTCATTCAGAATGAGCATATTTGACTAAGTGTATAATGTCCCAATGCAATATGCAGTGTCAGCACCATTATATAATTTTTTCACATATTTTAACTGCATCAATGAGTTGCAACATAAGGAAAGCTAATGAGAACTCTGTTTAGTGTCTATCAACAGCTTTCAGGCTGTAACTAAAGTTTATTTTGTGCTATCCAAATTAATCAAGTTCAACGTTTCCATTAATTCCATCTGGGCATTTTTTTCACATGAAAAAGACAATTAAAATAGAACATTTTGTAGAAAGCCAGTGACTGCAAAATTTATCTCATGTGTAATTTGTTCTTTTTTTATAGAGTGCCAAATGCATATCCAAATCTACTATACAGCCGTTAGTATTTCCAACAGAAACACTCTGTGATATTAGGGCAATTTGGTTTAAAATAATAAAACACACATATACAAAATGCAATGAAAAGGTTATAAGTCACTTCATTAAAGGGAATATATAATAGTTTTCAGGCAAATGTATTTATTTATTTTTTTAACTGTTTTAAATCTTTTTTTTTTGGACTATAAACTTGAAGCGTTTATGATAATGATTAGTCTGAAAAAAGTAAACATATCATTTAGAATTGAAATGTGCTTGTAACATTTTCTAGTTGCTTCTGAGCTGCTTCTAATGCGGCATACACACGACCGGACTTTCTGGCAGAAAAGGTCAGACGGAATCATTCCGTCGGATTTTCCGATCGTGTGTGGGAAATCTATCGTTTTTTTTTCAAAAAATTCAGACGGACCTAGAAATAGAACATGCTTTAAATCTTTCTGACTGAATCAATTTCTATTGGGAAAACCGTTCGTCTGTATGCTGGTCCTACGGACCAAATACGACACAAGGGCAGCTATTGGCTACTGACTATTGAACTTCCTTTTCTAGTCCCGTCGTACATGATTGCGTTCAAAACGAATGGGGTTTAACAGCCATGCCTTGTCTTAACAGCATGCTATTTAGGGATTTGGTAATCATTGATCCTAATCCTAATATCCTTAAACCAATTAGGGTTACTGTTTTTTTTTTTGTTATTTTGTTTAGTCTCTATGCTCTGTTTTTCTTTTCCCTTTTCCTGCTAAAAATGTTGTAATAGGTATATCTCTTCACAGTGGTGTAGAGTTGGAGAATGCACCAGCATGACTTCATCCTCGGAACACTTTTCTGGAGAATGGAGTTCTTGGAGTACATGCAGCAGAACGTGTGGCACAGGAGTTCGAAGTAGACAACGTAAATGTGTAAGGTAAATATATTTGATACATTGCATTGTTAAAGTGGTAATAAACCCAAAAATAAACATTTATTATTCTGCAGTCTACCGATTCTTAAATGTGATAGCTGAATTCATTTTATTTTTTAGGCTTTCTTCTATTTTCAACTGGCGATTCAGCCAGTAAGTCTGTTGTTTTTCAACAGAAGATGCTCTCCAGGAGAATGTATCAGTTAGGCCCCATTCAAACATGTTATCGGAATCAGGATCCCAGAGCCCCCTGATCCAGGCCCCCCCATGTGAATGAGTATGGGGTACATAGTACCCCTACTCATTCAGTAAAAAAAAATGTAGTGTAAAAAAATGACAGTAGGCAGTTTTTGACAAATCCATTATTTAAGATATAAAAATAAAAAAAATTGTCCCCGGATCTATCGTCAATTATGACACCTACTGCAACTGCCGACCCGAAAAAAGAAAACAAACCTTTGGTCCCAACAAAGGCTCCTGCTGTCTGCCAGCTCTTAAATACCTATAAGGTGGGGCCACCTGGTGACATCACTGACCCAGAATGCCCTCGGTCGATGACATCAAAAAGGGGCAGTGCCACCTGGCGATGTTACCAGGTGGCCCCAGCCCTTAGTTATTAAGGATCTATCAGACAGTGGAGATGGCAGGTTGCAATCCCCTTCGGGAATGGAGGTTCTTTTTTTTTGGGGGGGGGGGTCAGTGGTGGAGGCAGGCATCATGATTGACAATGGATCTACACCAGGGACATTTTTTTTCGGGAAAGGAATTGTCAAAAACGTTTTTTTTTTTTACATTTTACACTGTTTTGGTGAATGAGTAGAGGTAGGGGGACAGGATCTGGGCCCCCCTTGTTAAAGGGGGCTTCCAGATTCCAATAATCCCCCACCAACAGACCCCCACAACCACCAGATTGTGGGGGAGAGGCATTTGTCCCCATCGACGTGGGGACAAGGTGCTTTGGGGGGGGGCAGAGCCCCTGTCCCCCCCTTTCCTGACCTGCCAGGCTGCATGCTCGGATAAGGGCCTGGTATGGATAAGGGGGACCCCAGGCTGTTTTATTTTTTCATTTATTTTTCATTGGCTGCATTCTTTCGTTTACATGACAGCCAGCTTCCTGGCTCACTCCTTAACAACCAGCTATTCTTCACACAGAATTTGAATTGGTCAAAAATTGATCGACTGATTCAACGATTCAAAACCTTCTGAAAATTTGGAATTGGTTAGAAGATAAAGAAACCAAACGAAACTAAACACATTGGGGGTTATTTACTAAAGGAAAATCCACTGTGCACTGCAAGTGTATTTGAAAGTAAAATCGCTGTAGATCCGAGGGGGACATTCAAGGAAAATAAAAAACAAAATTTTTGCTTGTACATGATTGGATGATAAAATCAGCAGAGCTTCCCCTCATTTCAGATCTACCCCTTAGATTTAGAGCGACTGCACTTTCAAGTGCACTTGCAGTGCAAAGTGGATTTGCCTTTCATAATTAACCCCCATTGCTTCCATTCTGCACATGTCTAATGACTTTGTAGAGCACAAACAAAACAATCACATTGGTCAAAGCCAAAGTCATAGCACTCATCCAAAGTCGCTCCAAAGCCGCATAAAAATCGCACTAAAGTCGCATCAAGTTGCACGGTAAAGTCACAATGGAAATCACATAGTTTTAAAGTCACACAAGTGTGAGTGGACACTTACAAAGATGAGATATACCATTTATTCAGGGGTGCGTAAAATGATCACCTTTAATTTATTTATGTAAAATTGTTATCCCAAAATGCTAATGCAGCTACCCCATCTAATAATTGATTAGCTGCAATATAGTACATTTTTGGTTCTGGGTGTAATACCACTGTAAAACAGACTTCTATCTAAGACTTTCTTTTTAAATTTTGTGAAAGCATGACAGGGATATGGTGTCACCTACCCCAGTACATTCTTCATTAGGAGTATACACTTACTCTTACTCTTACTCTTAGTATACACAAGAGAGGATCTAGACAGTACAGGTAACATCAGAACCCGATCTATCATGGTATGTTTGAAGACGTGGGGGGGGGGGGGGGTTGTGGATATACAGACGACAAACACAGCAGTAAGATGTGGCAGAGGGTTTACCTTGCCCATGATGCTACTCAACACAGTAAGAGAAATTCTAGATGTTGTGTCCCTTTAATCTTTCTTTTTACTTTCCTAATGCACCATACATATGCTGCATTTTCCACCCGATCTTTATTGTTCTCACCTCTAGCCAGAGCACTGAAGGACGTCAATGTAATGATCCAAAAATCCAGTATAAAATATGTGAGAATCCAAGATGTCCTCCTGGAGTCCCTGAATTTAGAGACTGGCAATGTCAGACCTTCAGCTTCAGATCCTCCTACCCTAACCATAAACATCGCTGGCATGCTGTCATCAATGAAGGTAATATTGGTAATTAATTTATATAATGCACTTATATTCTATTATATATGATATATAGTATATAAAATGAACCAAACTCAGCTTCTTACATCATGTTTCTGTCACAAATGTACAGGGCAGTAAGCAGCAGACACATCTCTTTCACACAGGATAAGTTTAAGATAAGGATAACTGTGAAAAACTTGGGGAGATATGTGTACAGTGGAGATCTCATCACAAATTGTATCAGTCTTATTTTTTAAGTAATTGGAAATTTTCTGCGCAGTGAGTGACTTTATGGATGCAGGCAGTGGAGGACGCAGTAGAGAATAAAAGGTAGAGTAGAGTTGATGGGTACTGGATGAGAAGTTCTTAATGAGAGTGATAAAATAGGTCTGCTTGGCAGTGTGGGGGTAGGAATTGTATTTTTGGAGGGCAGATTTATATTTATATAATATAATATTTATATTATTTATAAGTCTTTCTGAGACTTAGTCTTACCTCGCAGACGCTCAAGAGTGCGGCTACTTTTGTGAGACTTCTGGTGTCATCTGTTTGCCAGGGTTGTAGGAGTCGGGCCTGATTGTGTGTGTAGTAAGGGGGGCAAACTCATCCAGGGCAGAGGACAGGGCACTATTATAGGCAGAAGTGGCTAGATTGGGGCAGGACAGGGGTGAGATTGTAAGAGTTTAAGATGAAGAGCTGGCAACTTGTCCTCCTGATAAAAATGCTTTATTGATAAAGGGTAACATGTGCAAGTTACAGCAGTTTATACGTTTCGGTTGAGATGAATAAGGTTTTTGACCAAAACGTGTAAGCCGCTGTAAATTGCACATTCTACCCTTTATCAATAAATAAAGTACTTTTATCAGAGGACAAGTTACCGGCTCTTCATCTTATACTCTGATGCTGTTTAAAGTGCCAGGAAGACACAGTGAGCTTTGGAGCACTGTTGCTCTGCCTCCAGGAGGAATTATCCTAGGTGTATATCTTCGTTAGGGGTGAGATTTTGCCATAGAGGTGGTCAGTAGCAGAATAGAGAAGTTAAAGGTTAAAGTGGTGAAGGTTTTATGGGAAATATCAAACTTTTTTGCAGCTTAATGGTATCTATTCAAGCAAACTGCTTCTTTTAGTTGTTTCATGTTTCTAGCTGGTGTTGGCTCCGATGGTGTCTGTCAGTCGGGCTTCCTTTTGCTGCTAACCAATATGAGCATAATTGTACCACCTATGATTCACCAATAGTACATAAAGTGAATCAAAACAATTTTTGAATGAATTTCAAAAAACAAAAGTGTTTGAAATGTATTAACATAAACAGTATTAAGTCTGAATATACATTTTTTAAATGTGTGAATTTTAAATATATGTCCTAATTTGTCTGATTTACTGATCATACTACAATTTTAGAACCACAAGTGTTTCTAAGTCAATCTAATATAATGACTGTTTGGTTAAAGAAATAAAAAACCCTCCTTAATTCCTTTTAAAGTTCTACATTTAAATACAGAATTCCACAGACGGATGAGCTAAGCTTCTCACCCTTGTTTTTATCATGGGACCGTGAAAGAATCCTGTGCTGCAGGCATTTGGCCACCATCATCGGCTCCTTCTTTGTATTGGAATTATAGAGACTTTAGAACAATTGTCAGTCACTAATTCCAGCTTTTGCATGTTGAGGTCTCCAGGCTTGTGGTCAGGTTTCATGAGGAAATATGTGAGATTTCACTTTTCATATTTTACATGTCCCATTAAATACCAGCACTAAAGGTTACAGCCTTGATTTCTATAAAATGCACACAAATTTCCAAGGATTCAGTTTTCCATATGGAAATATGGAAAACAATCTCAGTGTTTTTATATTTAACCTAAGCTTTTTTTAAGCATATGGGGCAGAAACTGTTTCCATAAGTTTGAGCAATTATAGATCACATCCTAAAAATGAACAAATATGCAAGCATGTAATGATTTTCAGTTTGGTGGTTATTGATAGAGAGAGCATGTATGACACAAAAGATCCTGCATGTGTAATTTTGGTTGCAGTACAATCAAATAGTACATGAGGGCATTTTACTCATAAATACGTACAAAGTACTGACACATATCATATGATGCTTTAGCATGGCATTCATGTTAATCCCCAGATACTTAAAACAATATATTTTGTCCTAACATTATACAGCTAATCATATTTTTAAACACAACAAGTGTTTTCTCTTCTACCCATACAATAACCATAATCATAGTGTTCAGATAACTTGAATGCAACCAAACAAATGTTGTAATAACAAAGGTTTTGGGGTTTATAATTTGTACTGAAAGTCAATGACAAACTGGTTGATTTACTAAATGAGCCAAGGACCTTCATTCATAAAAAGAGAGCGTCGATTCACTTCAGTTATGCAATCCTGTGGACAGTTAATTCCTGTATTTTTTTTTATTATTATTTCATCTGCACATGTGTAGATAATTAAAGTGAATCTGCACACTTTTTTGTTTGAAGATTCTCAACTTTTAGAGTAAATCAGCCTCAAAATGTCTACTGACTTTGCATGACTTTTTAACCTCCCTGGCGGTATGATTATTTCAGATTTTAGGTGCTGAAAGCAGTACCATTATTTTGTATGGAAATTTGGCGTTTTATATTGTAGGCCTGTAATTCTTAGAAATAATTCACTTAAATTCACTCAAACAAGAGTCTAATAGACATCCCAGGTATGATAAAGTTTGAAATACAAAATCATAAATATATATATATATATATATACATAACAAATATAAAATATATAACAAATAATAATAATAATAAATTATTCAATAATGTAATCAAATCAAAAACACTGAAATTTGCTCAGTTTCAGAATTGTCGCTGTCATTACTCTTAGTGTTTGATGACGGATTTCCCCACAAATCACTATCGCTCAATTCTGCAAGTGATTCTAATTTATTATCGCTGTTTCCTAGCTGGTCTAAAAGCACTTTTGTTGTAAAGGGACAATTTTTGGTTGCTATGGACAATCTCCAGTTTCCTGGCATAAAGAATAGTATTTATAATATAACACTGCATGCAGGACACTGGACAAACCACTAGGGACAAAGGGGATGTGTAATTATTTGATACAGTACTGTAATCTGTAAGACTACAGTATACTGTATCTATACTGTTTTTTACTTTTTGAATTTGGCGCCGAACTCTATCCCCGTGCGCCGCAACGCTCGCAGGAAACGGAGCTCGGCACTGTGAATCGAGCGAGACACGGCGGCTCGCAGATCACAGCGGGGAGACATCGCAGGATCCAGGGGACAAGGTAAGTAACCTCTACATGGATCCTGCGATCCCGAGTCTGGCTCTGGAATACCGCTTTCGGTACTAAAATCTTACCCCGAGCCAGACTCGGGAATACCGCCAGGGAGGCTACAATAGTAATAATATGAGATGCCTCCAAATTTTTAATTAATTAATTTTTTTGATAGCAATGAAGAAATAAACAGTGTAACTATGGGAAAACAAAAAAATTACATATAAGATGCAGCTTGTCGCTAGCATTAACACAAAAATCTTTCTTTCTCTGAACCTGACTTGCTCAAGTGTAGAGATGTGCAATTTGTTTCATTACAAATCGAAATTTTGACAAAATTTTCATTATTCAGAGATTTGGATGTGTTCAACTTTCCGAATCATAATAGTAACGAATTTCCACAAATCCAAAATAAATTATAACAAAACTCCAAAGAATTTGTATTCATTTTTTCATTCGGATGACATGATGCAATAGTTTGGGCCTTTTGTTAATGTTTGAAACATTTAAAATAACATAACAACATAACGAATGATCCAAATTTATTCGGATACATTTTATTTTTAGTTTGCATTAACATTTTTCATTATTATAAAAAAAATGCACTACATATGAAATAGAAACCTATTGCAATAAAACTCTTATAAATAAGGTATAAAGGTGAAATAAGATGATGATTCCTACTTTTTGTATTTGGGTTGGATGGAGGTGGATCCATCAGAATGTCTGAATTATAACATAATGATGAATCCAAAATAGTTTTTTTTCCACTCATTTTTGGGATGCAGTCGATATCATCCAATTAGCTCACACCTTGTAGGTTAGATTAGCAAGGATTACTTAGATTGCATAAGTAATCTCCCAAAATAACGTATTAACACGTTAAAGCGAATATAGACAATTTTTCAAAATAATGTCTGAAAATATGAATCGATTCAGAACAACACATATCATAACGAATACAAATATACAAAATTATCTCTCATGCACATCGCTACTCAAGTGATGGTTTGCAAAACATTAATTATGTATGTTAATGTAGAGGTCCATACTTTGCGTTTTACATTTTTACGTTTTTTTATTTTCTCTTTTAACGCACTGTAAAACACACTGTATGAAGCTGGTTCCTCGCTGAAAGCTGAATGTCCCAAAAAAAAAAAAATGTGCCTGCAAAAAAATTTGCAAAAAAAAAAACGACGTAGAGTTCCCCACCTCCAGGTCCATACCAGGCTCTTTGGGTCTAGTATGGATTCAGAGGGGCCCCCCCCCCCCATGCCAAATTTAAAAAAAAAACGCCCAAACCCCCAAAATCCATACCAGACCCTTATCCGAGCATGCCGCCCGGCAGGTCAGGAAAGGGAGGGGACCCCCAGATCCCGGCCCCCTACCCTATGTGAATGGGGATCGGGTACATCATACCCCTACCCATTCACCAAAAAAGCAGTGAAAAGTTTAAAAAAACAGGAGCCAGTTTTTGACAATTCCTTTATTATTAAAATAGCTCTGAGCTGCCGTCTCTCCCGATGTCATCTCTCCCGTTGCCCTTGCCTTTTACCGCCACCGTTTTCTCCCCGAGCTATCATCTCCCGATGTCGTCGTCTTCTTCCACCGCCTCCTTGCGTCATCACCACCGTCTTCTTCTTCTTCCTCGCCGTCGGTGCTAAAAAAACAAAAAAAAGCTGGTCTTGTCGCATAGCTGTCTTCCTCTGTTCTTATGTTCCCCTTTGTTCGGCCCCTCTTATATAGGCATGGGGCATGGCCATTCAGTTATGTCGTCCAGAGAGCCCGCCCCTTATGACAAGTGACGTCACATGTCATAAGGGGCGGGCTCTTCAAGCAACGTTATTGGATGGCCACGTCCCATGCCTAATATAAGAGGCGCCGGAGAGCAGGGGACATAACAACGGAGCAAGACAGCTACGCGACAAGACCAGCTTTTTTCGTTTTTAACAGCGATGGCGAGGAAGAAGAAGAAAACGCCAGCGACTACGCAAGGAGGTGGTGGTAGAAGACGACGACACCGGTAAATGATAGCTCGGGGAGAAACCGGCGGCGGAAAAAAGCGGGGGTACCGGCAGAGAAGACATTGGGAGTGATGTGGGTTAGAGCTATTTTACTAATAAAGGAATTGTAAAAACTGGCTCTTGTTTTTTTAAACTTTTCACAGCTTTTTTGGTGAATGGGTAGGGGTACGATGTACCATATACCCATTTACATAGGGTGGGGGGCCAGGATCTGGGGGTCCCCTTGTTAAAGGGAGGTTTCAGATCCCGATAAGCCCCCCGCCCGCAGACCCCGACAACCACCGGGCAAGGGTTGTCGGAAAGAGGCCCCTGTCCTCATCAACATGGGGGCAAGGTGCTGTCAGCAGGGTTCCAACTGAAAGCTGAATTACTTTTTTTTTTTTTTTACCGTCAAAAGAATTCACAAAAAAAATGGCGTAGGGTTCCCCCCAGCTTCATACCAGGCCCTTCGGGTCTAGTATGGATTCGGAGGGGACCTCCCCACGCCAAAATAAAAAAAAAGTGTAGGGTCCCCCCAAAATCCATACTAGACCCTTATACGAGTATGGTAGGTCAGGAAAGGAAGGTGGATTAGCGCCCCCCCTCCTGAACCATACCAGGACGCATGACCTCAACATGGGGGAACCCTACACCATTTTTTTCTCAAATTTTTTTTTGTTAGCAAATTAAAAAAAATTCTATTCAGCTTTCAGTGGGAACCCCCGCTGATGACTCATTGGTTGCTAAGGACGCGGCAGCCAGCTTCCCGGCCCCCTGCTTAGGAACCAGCTATATACAGTGGTAAAAAAATAACCGTCAAAAATTGCATCACAAACGCACCACTTGCGTTTCTGGTGCCGCTCCATTGAAATCTATTAGCCGCAAATCTATGGAAAAAAAGTCCCTGACCCTTTCCAAAAATGCACCAGCCACAAAACGCATAGATGTGAACTAGTACCATAGGAAACCATGTTAAATGGACTCGAGTATGTTTCTTCAAACTGCAAAACACACTAAAAAAATGCATAGGTGTGAACGTAGGGTAAAGGAGCCTTTAAAGATATCTTTAAACAGATGTTAGAAGGATGGAGCCTGCATGAATTTACATAATTGATAATATTTCACAACCTGTCACTTGAGGTAAAATGTGTTGGATCAATGCAGTGCCATTCATTTTGAATGCCACCCAAATGCACCTTCTCAACACACTTGCATTGCCATGCAGTGAGCTGCTGAAAATGCTGCATCTTTTATGATGCATTTAGGTGCATTGGTCATCCTATTTAAGGATAGATACGATTCTTCTGCATGCATACTTTTGGAAGTTGTTTGCTTTTTCTCTTGCATCGCTATTCAAACTGATGCTTACCTAATGTAGCTCAGTAGAAGAGAGAAGTGCACAGCTTATCATGTGACAACCCTTACGACTTATTCATACCACTGAAATCCACTGAGGTGAGTTAAATGCATGCACTTTCCCTTCTTCCTGCCCAGACCATCTTTCAGCACTGTTGCATTTTGAATGACAATTGTGCGGTTTTGCGAAAATAGAGCTTTCTTTCAGTGGTATTTAATCACTGCTGGGGTTTTAATTTTTTGCGCTCCAAATAAAAAAGACCAAACATTTAGGAAAAAAATATGTTTTTCTTTGTTTCTGTTGCAAAATGTTGTAAATAAGTAAGTTTTCTTCTTCACTGATGGGCACTGATGAGACTGCACTGACGGGGCACTGATGAGGCAGTAATGATTGGAACTGATGAGGTGGCACTGATTATGAGGTACTTATATGCAGCACTGATGGGCACTGATAGGCAGCACTGATAAGCTGCACTGACGGGCACTGATAGGGGCACTGATATGCAGCACTGATGGGCACTAATAGGTGGCACTGATTGGTGGCACTGGTGGGCACTGATGGGCGGCACTGATGGCACTGTTAGGCAGCACTGATTAGGGGGCACTGGCAGGCAGCACTGATGGGCACTGAGTACCATCCCTATTGGGCATTGATTGGCATCCCTAATGGTCCTGGGTGTGCATCCCTGGTGGTCCTGGGTGGGCATCCCTGGGGGTCCTGGGTGGGCATCCTCGGGGGGGGGGCTTCACTGATAATCAACCAGCACAGACCCCCCCTGTCAGGAGAACCACTGATCGGTTCTCCTCTACTCGCGTCTGGCAGTGCAAGTGGAGGAAAAGCCGGTGAACGGCTCTTCCTATTTACACTGTGATCAGCTGTGATTGGGCACAGCTGATCACATGGTAAATAGCCTACTTTAACTAGCCTCTTTAACTCAATTGGAGATGTGGTGTGTCTGACTGACACACCACACCACCGATAGCTGCACTGTCGTGGCTTATCCTGCTGGACGTCATATGGTGCCCAGTCAGAATAAGTGAACCACTTCCCTGATGTCATTCGGCATATGGCGGGCAGGAAGTGGTTAAAGAGCATAGCATTAGGGCAGCCTGTTTATGTGAAAGAGCTGGCTAAAACATTACAATGGACCAAAAATTGTGCATTTTTTAGCACCACAGCTCAGTGCAACACAAGTGCACTGGGAAGGTGTATTGGGAGATATTCAGAATAAATGGCACTGCAGCACACCAATGTGCATTATTGCAGTACATTGATGTGAAGAGGTTCTTAAGGTTCACCCAGATCAAACTGACAACTTATCTAATGAGCATTGCGTCCTCACTGGCTAAAAGGATGCAGAACCTCACTTGCTAACAGTTATGGATTGACGTCTCACTGGTTCAGCCGGTAATGGAGCAATACCATAAGGAAACATAAGGGGTATTTTTGTGATGTCTTTGCTGTCAAGTTGTCTAGTGTGACCTGGCCCTTAGGTGTATTTAAGTTGTAAATCCAGACAAAATGTTGTATTTTTATAATACACTAAGGAAGAACTAGGACCCATGTTGAGCTTTTACTGCTATCTGGATTATGTTAGGGAGATTTCCCCTCATTTAGTGTCCTTGGGACATGGTTTCACCAAACATGAAGTGGAAAAAAATCTCCAACAGTAGCACCTCCAGAAATGAAACGTTTTTTTTAGTAGGGTAGGGAAAGTCTGTAAAAGAAAAAAGAAAGAATGATACACTTAAAGTGTAAAACTTAGCTAGGACCTCCTGACTAAGATTAGTGTGTGTAGCATATAAAATTAGTTAAGTCCAAATACTGACATAGGAAGTACAGTATATGTAGTCCTAATGAAAGTCTTAAGGAATCTGGGTTGTTTAAGGAAAAGTCTGTGTCCCTGTTGCATATTTTGAAACACTTCCTGTCTAATTAAACATTTGTCACCATTAATGTCAGTTAAGCTGGGAATACACTAGTGGACTTTCTAACAAATCTGACAAACAACTAGAAATGTATTTGAGAAAAAATGTCCATTCTGCTCCTTAAAATGTTCCTGTCACTGCTGTGGAAAACGAACTTCGATTTCACCCAACTAACGATTAGTAAATCAAATGAGCATTCTTAAAGTTGTGTTTCCCCCAAAAAATAAAAAATAGCTGAAAATTCCTAAAAATATTTAAAAAAAAAATTATTGGAAAAAAAAATTTAACTTACCTCTAAATGCCTGTTGCTAGGGGGTCCCTCGTAGTCTGCCTCCTTCAGTGCCCGGGCTGGTGACATCACTTCCCCTCGGCGCAGTCAGTCATCTGGGACACGTGACAGATCCCAGATGACTGTGCGGTGTATCACGGTGCGCGGCGCCGCTCGCGCATGCGCAGTGGGTGCCCGGCTGTGAAGCCACAGCTGGGTGCCCACAGTAAGAATGCCGTGAGCAGAGCGGGAATGAGGGGGGCTTCATCCCCCGCATCGCTGGACCCTAGCAGTGAAATTTGATACAAGTTTTCGTCCTTCTTCACTTATGCAAAACAAAAAAAAAAAAAAAAAACATGACTGGGCATGCACTTTAATTAATTCAAAGAAATTAATTAGAAATAATTAAGTGTAATAGTAAAGCCAAGACCAGGATGACACTCCCATAGAACAAGTCAGGAATGGGAGCTCCCATACTTTGAAGGTTCACAAAGAAAAGATATGGTGTGCAAAGTGTAGTTAACCAATCATATTTTAGTATGCCAGAACAGATTAGAAAATGTATTTTATCAAATGCTGATAGAGGTTATTGCAATTTGCACATTTCTTTTTGCCTCAGTGAAAAAGCCCATATTTGATTTCAAATATTATGGAAGGAGGATGAAGAGAGAGAGAGCAGGAATTTTCCTTTAAAGAGGGTTATGGTATTTATTGGAATGCTATAAAGTAAAGAAGATTGTAGAAGTTTGCTCAGTAGAGTGTTTAGTATTAGACATTGCATGTGCTATGGTTCATACAGCATGTATTGACTTAAAACGACTATAAACTATAGCTGCAAAATGCAGTAACATAAATGAAAATGTCATCTGTGTATTTGTCAGGTAATAATTTTAAAGACAATAGTACACATAAAATCAGATGTATTTTTAGTTGCATATGCTTAGTTGTACTAAAATTTTACGACCTATTCAGCTGAGTGCATTTGGTCTTAAAAGCACACAGAGGTCTGTTATTCTTCCGCCTGCAGTGTTTTCCTGACTAGGAAAATAAGGATTATAAGAGTTACTACCAGATTTTAGTCTCTTTTGTATGGGATTGTACAACCCCACACACCCCATACTATATCAAGTAATTAATAAAACACCAGACAACCAATTTGTAGCAAAATGTGGCTGTAGCCCTTTATTGAGGTTTAAAACAAATTATTATACACTTTAACCTGTAATAAAACAAACAAAAAGACAAAAGACCTTCTCATTCTTCAGGATTTAAGCACCAAACATCTGTACATTACCATCAGATTACCAGTTGTAATGCTCTCCACACACAAAGGTGGGAGACAATACACCTGCAACTGACTTGAGCTTGGATTTGAGACCCACTTTAGAGATATTGGGGGTTATTTACTAAAGGAAAATCCACTTTGCACTGAAAGTGCACTTGGAAGTAAAGTCGCTGTAGATCCGAGGGGGACATGCAAGGAAAATAAAAAACAGCATTTTAGCTTGCACATGATTGGATGATAAAATCAGCAGAGCTTCCACTAATTTCAGATCTACCCCTTAGATTTAGAGCGACTGCACTTCCAAGTCCACTTTCAGTGCACTTTCAAGTGCACTTGCAGTGCAAAGTGGATTTGCCTTTTGTAAATAACCCCCTCTGTTACTAATGTCAGACAACTGAACCAAAACGCAGTAGAACAAATGAGGACTAAAACTTTCAAGCTTGCAATGGTGGAAAGAAAATCCCCAAATTTGTCCATAACTAAAGCCCAAGACTGGAAACACAGATTAAGTCATTTTCAGAGAAGACTAACATGAGATTAGGTAATTGACTGTGGATAGCAGTGAAATCACTGGGTATGATATTTGTCAAGGCCATTTCACCTAGGTGAAAAGGATAATATCCGGCACAAGTCAAACTTGTAACAAATGAAACATATCAAGTAGATTGTCCAGTCTCATGCCCCTACTACCTATCTAAAGAATGAATAGCTTATCAGTTCAAAAGTGAATGCTCTCAGTGCATGTACTATATAGTATAGATACAAAGGAGTGATGTAAAATCCAAAAGACTTTGGTAAATACACAATCCACTTGCTATATACAAATTAAATCAACTAACTTCCCATGTGCCAAACCTTTTTATGTATTTTTGACTAAGGTCCAGCCTGGCTGCTTCCATAGCTGCCCCAATTCTAAAAGAATAAGCAAAAATCATTTTGTCACCAAAGACAATTGCAGCCAAACTTCTCTTTAATATCACAAAGAGCTTTAATTGTAAACTATTTACCTCTGGCCAACTGATCTGTCTTTGATTTTAATAAAAAGTGTTTACAAAGATGTTTACATTTTTATCATTTGCCTGTACATCCAGCAACAATCCCATTTTACAATCACAGGAGCAAGAAACTAGCTTGGATATACAAAATGCACTTAAGAAGGCCAAAGAAAATTCAGTTTTAGCCCTAGTTCACACTGACTGCAGGAATGAAATTGTGAGTTCAGCTGAAATTGTGTGAGTTCAGCTGAACTCGCACGATTTCATTCCCGCATGTCTGTCCTGACTTTGGGTGCGATTTCAGAGACATCTGTGGGGGTTTCTGCACAGATGTCAATGGAAATTGCACCCCAAAATTGGCAAAAGTAGTACAGAAACTACTTTTGGGAATCGGTGCGTTGCCGCAAATGCGGCTTTGCACCGATTCGGACGCTGCCATTGCCGGCCATTGCCACCAATTTGGCGTGCAATTTGACATGTCAAATTGCATGTCAAATCGCATCAATGTGAACCAGGGCTTAGGCTGGGTTCACACTGGAGAATGCAGTGGCTCACAGCAGGAGTCTGATGCGTCTCCATTCAGCGTTTCAAGTCCGATTTTAGCCCAAATTTTTAGTTGAATTCCTGAAGAATTCCTGAAGACCTGAAATGGACCAAAAGACACACAGGGCTCCTGTGCAATTCGTACCGGAGATGCTGCGGAGATGTTTGAACCAGCTTTATAGAGAGCCGGTCACAATCTCCTGCTATGGGAAACCCACATCCAATTCTCAATAGTGTGAACCCAGCCTCAAAATGTAGTGATTCAAAGGCAGAAGACCAGACTGAATAATGTTGGGTCCCTTCTGATGAATTTGTATATCTTTGTGGCCCTTCCTGTTTTAGAGAAGTTGATCGTTAGACTGACTTCTGCCAAACTGACATACTGGAAGAATTTTGTTGATCAGTGGCTTCAGTCAATTTGCTGCAGATACTGATCAGTGTAGTATAACAGCAGCGTAAGTTGGCCCAGGTGGGGGAGGAATGGAGATGGAGAAATCCATATTTTATTTTTTTTTGTTCCTTTTGTTATCAGGAGAATAACATTGCTTCGTTTATGTTTAGCTGCATTATGACAGTTAACAAGCAGTTCAGAAAGGCAGCTACTAACCAATGGAATGTGATGATCGGCATGATTTAAATTATAGTGACTTCCAAGTGACAAGGCAGTGGAAAAAGGAAAGGAGGGATGGGGGAGGGGTATAGATGTTTTCCTGGGGTCCATTTGAGGCCTGCATCTAAGAAGAAAGAAAGAAGGGACCAAGAAGGTAACATTGCTTCTTAAAACCTTTGAAAAACTGTTTGATAACAAAATAGGAGCAACAAACTGGGGCAGCATTTAACTTTCTAAAGAAAGAGACACATGGTAACGTTTTTGACAAATAGGAATAAGAACAACCAGATTGAATTAAGTATTTGTTTTATAGAAAAGTGAAAGTAAACCTGATTCATGAAATTTGAGCTGGGCACATATATTTGTAGTGTTTTCTTATTGTATAGTTACATATAGTTGAGGTTGAAAAAAGACACAAAAGTCCATCAAGTCCAACCTATGTGTGTGATTATATGTCAGTATTACATTGTATATCCCTGTATGTTGTGATCGTTCAGGTGCTTATCTAATAGTTTTTTGAAACTATCGATACCCCCCGCTGAAACCACCGCCTGTGGAAGGGAATTCCACATCCTTGCCGCTCTTACAGTAAAGAACCCTCTATGTAGTTTAAGGTTAAACCTCTTTTCTTCTAATTTTAATGAGTGGCCAGGTGTCTTGTTAAACTCCCTTCCGCAAAAAAGTTGTATCCCTATTGTGGGGTCACCAGTATAGTATTTGGTAATTTAAATCATATCCCCTCTCAAGCGTCTTTTCTCCAGTTCAGTGCTCACAACCTTTCTTCATAGCTAATGTTTTCCAGACCCTTTATTAGCTTTGTTGCCCTTCTTTATACTTGCTTCATTTCCAGTACATCCTTTCTGAGGACTGGTGCCCAGAACTGGACAGCATACTCCAGGTGCGGCCGGACCAGAGTCTTGTAGAGTGGGAGAATTATTGTTTTATCTCTGGAGTTAATCCCTTTTTTAATGCATGCCGATATTCTGTTTTCTTTGTTAGCAGCATTGCATGGTAGTCAATCAGCCTCTAACTTCGGCTTCACAATAGTAAAAAGCCCAGGATCACACTATATGTATGTCAACGGCATCACATAATAAAAGCATAGGCTTCAGCTACAGTCCCTGATACAGTCCCTGCCCATTGGCCATACCACTACAAAGAAGCATGGAGGAAAAAAAAACAAAAAAAACAAAGTATTTTAGTATTTAAAATGTTTCAATCATGCTTCTTTGCATTAGAGGGTATATTATGCTTGTTAATTTCTGTAGTATATTGGATTTGTTTGATACTTATACAGTACTGTAAATATATTTGCTATCTGAACACATTTTTATGTAGCTTTTTACAAGCAACTGGCTTTTGGACACCTTGGGGATGTCATTGGTACTTTTTATATTTAATATTTGCTGGTCACTTTGCGTTTTAGTTTGTAGTTTCGGATTCTGTATCCCTGAGCTTATGACTGAAGAGAACTGTAGATGCTGCCTCAGCAAATGGCAAAGAATTGAGGCTGTGTCAGCCTCAGAAGATAAAATACAAAGAATACAAATGTGCCTTATTGTGTGAAATGGGGCAATATAAATCCTCCAGCAGTCAAGCACAGGAATGGATTGATGCCAAAAATGTGGAGGCCACTGATAACTACTACAGGTGCTGTTAGCTGGAGTGCAGTGCCAGCAGCAGATAAAATAGAAATAATAGGCTTGTTACATCACCTGTTAGGGCTCTCACAAAAGGTGAATAAATGGCCAGTTATGTATGGTTTTCACTATAGAGGTATATTCATACAGTTTGCATGTTGCAATACACTTCTGAAGCATACACTGCATTTCCAGATGATAAGGAGCAACTTGCGGGAACAGGCTAGAAAATGTGGTTAAGGAAAACTCTAGGGAAGGGTTCTGATGCTTGAATCACTCCATGAATGGGCCCAGCACCACCACACCACCCTCACATCTGAAACAGTATTAAACTCTGTAGAAATGTGTATCTCTTAGCCAAAATGCTCAGGTTTCATGTTTGGCCAAAACATATTTAGGATTTGTCTATCCAGACATGTCCATTCTGCTTTGTGCAAGGACCACAGTGTAACGGGGCAATATAACATACTGCATGTTACTGACTTCAAAGTTTCATTTTTTTTTTTTTTTTAATCCTACTATTGGCAACTCACTTTTACTTAAAAGGAAAAAAAAATCATTTGTAATATGCTTTATAGTGATTTATACGTTGTATTATTGTTTTTTTTTTAAAGCTAGAAATAGCATGTTTATGAGTTTCCAGATGATTTGAAAAGGCAGTATTCTTGTATGTGCTCCCAGCTGGATGCTGTAATAAGGTTTATGGAGTGAAAGGTCAGGAAATATAGTCAATGGCAGTCTCGCTTATGTTATTTTCCCATAATGCATATTAATGATACCCACTATGTATAAGTGTCTAAAATGAGAAATAACTAGGATTTTTGTCTTTTGGGGGACTGACTGGACAACATTCACCTTTTCATCATTTCACAAACTAAAAGTCAGAATATTTATCACCAGCTTGCTGCTGAACCCACGGAAACAACCTAGAGTGATATAATGGATCAACACAAAGTAGTTTCTATGTTCTAAGAAAATATTAATACAATGTGAATTATCGTAGCTTATGTCAGGGTTTTAAAAATTTGCGAACAGCAGCAGAATCCCGGTTATATACACCCTTCCAAATATCCATAAGGATTCATAGTGCCCTCCCGGGAGACCTATTGTTAACGGGATAGGCTCTGTCACATGGCGCATGGGGGCAA